>PNEQ01000046.1:0-20538 GCA_003012365.1 Medauroidea extradentata
CCCCCCCCCCCCCCCCCCCCATCCACGATATAAGTTTTCTTCGTTCATTCATGGTTTTCAGAGACAACATAGTACTGCATAACGTATGTCCACAATGTTCTACTAACTCACTACGTTTTTAACGTAGAGGTTGGTTTTTTTTAAGAGTGATTACTGTCGCATATCATCTTCTACTTTAGCGAAGTTTGTTACGCTCATATTTGCCCGATTTCCCCTAAATTGCAGCGAGTGTTATTTAAATTAAAATATATATGTATTTGTAATAACTAAAGCTGTATTAAATATACTTAATGCTAGTGAATTTCTTTATGTAGCAAAATCTTACTGTTCTACACTATTTTCCAAGTCAACAAATACATAACAAAACGTTTCATATCTGCAGCTTCACCACAATTACTACTAGGTATATAGCTTTCGTGTATAGTGGCTATGCAGGATGCCAGGTAATTCGTGGGTACGGACTGGGCCAAGTGAATTTTGTATAGGAACTACACTGTAAAAAATATTTGTCCGTCGATTTACGAAATTTCCGGTAAAAATTTCTCCGGATACCTACGTCAATTCACGGAAACTTATTTCCTAATCCAATAGAAGTTTCCGTAGAACAGTTTCATCACACGGAACTGAGCAATACTTACATGTTTATAATGTGCTACTGTTGCATTTCTACATATTTGCAGATTTACCGGTGATGTTATTAAAATATACCCGAAATATTTATAGCTCTACAACCCGTAAATTTGCGATTCTTCTTGCAAGTGTCCGCAGACTTATGGACATATTACGTGTGATTCTGTAGTGTATATTTACTATAAACGTTTTCGTAATTTGTTTTTTCGGACACTATTTCCTTTTATTAGCGATAAATTTCCGTTAAAATTTATAGCGGTGTACATGAGAGTATTTCAAGTGATACCGAATGCCAGTGGAATTTTTTAGTATGCTACTAAGGAGTACTAAACAACAGTTGCTAAAAACTCTCACAAACATAAGGTGGCACTGTTAAAAATAATTTTCGCTGTTTTACGAAGTGCTGGTTAGAAATCCCCCAGAAGAATCCGTTAATTTATGGAAGGCAACTAGCTCCACACATGGAAACTCGCATGTTTATGGAACTTCTCTATGATGCAGACACAATAATGCGCACAGTATTTTTTAGCTTCTCGCAGTTTTACATATTTTTAATTAATGGAACAAAATTATGTATAACTGTGTTAAAAAATAATTTTTTCGTTAAACAGACATTACCGTAAAATTGTCCCCAAATTCACGGAAATTTGTAACAGTGGTGGTAAAAAGTCGTATAGCCCTTGATTTACGATAACATTTTAATAAAATGTTAATAAAAATAAGCGAAGTAGAAGTAAAGGGTAAGGTAATTCATGGATACGGACTGAACCACATGAGTCTGTAACCATAACAAGAAAATAATCGTTGGCAAAAAGTAATTAGGGTCTTTGCGATAAAAATGACACGGTAGTGCGGGCAGCCTACCCTACATTTCTGTTTGCTGGTATTTTTGACCCCTCTTGTAAACTGAGGGCCTGGTGTCTTTTTTATTTAACAGTATTTTCTGCTTAGTTCTGACCACTTATTCGCGTGGTTCAGTTTGTATCTACGAACAATCTTACCCCACATTTCCATTTCCCTGTTTTCTCAGTCTTTTAAAGTAAATTTTCTCGTAAACTAAGGGACAGAAGACGTTTTACTTAAGGGGCCCGCCTCGTGGCACATGTGTTTGTGTGAATGAGGTATTGTGCTAAGGGCGACGTCGTATAGGCCATACAACGGTGCGTCGCCTCTACGCTTAAGGCGTGTAGTCTTCGCGAAAAAAACAAATTTCCTATGGGACTTTAAGTGGTGACCCTTTTGTTTTATTTACGAAATCACTTTTACTTAAGTCCCATGTACTACCCTTAAGTGGTTTCACATGTATTCGGCTAGTATATTTTCCGCTATAGCAGCCTGAAAACCCCGTTTTGACCCATTTTGACGTGCCCTAAAAGGGGATTTCTAATACGTGCGTTGTCTTGAAAAGTACTTAAGGGCAGTCGTCTGAAGTGTGTGTTCTTTTCGTAGAGAAACGGCGTGAACACACGTGTATTAGTTTCGGTGTAAAACGTTTTCTTCAAACACGCTGCAGTGTGATTTTATGGCAACGAGGCGGGCCCCTTAAGGCTCGGTTTCAGTCGCAATATTGAATTTTATTGTTTTTCCCATTTTTGGAATTCTGAGAAGAAACATTTTAAATCGGCGACTATACCACAAATTCTATGTACTTTGTACTATAGTACAAGCATGGCAATAGAGCTTACAGTTAGGTCGCAATTTGTCGGTCAAATTATGAATATAGAATAATTTGCCATGCAGATGGTGGCGTAATTATATGTTAACAGCTAAATCGCAAGGTCTGTACTGTAGCGAAATGTAAATAGAATTTGCGGTATAGTCGCATATGTAACATTTGTCTTTTTAGAATTTCAAAAAAGCGAAAAGTAATAAAATTCAATATGACGACTGAAACAGATCTTAAGAGTAATTTCCGATTAGTTTCGGCCACTAATTCACATGGCCAAGTCTGTATCCGTGAATTACCAGACATCCTGTGTTGTTAGTAAAAATGGTTTTATCGCTGTGTAATGATTAAACATTACTATCATCACCTACGAAGGCTAGTTGCTTAGCTTCTGGATAGAGGTGTATACTAGACTGTTTAGAGCGGAGGGGTGACAGTGCCCAGATATCTAATAACAAGCTGCTGGAAATATTAGGCTTCATGATTACTTAAATTTACTGGTCAGCAATAAGGGGAGATTTATTTAGCAGCTGTTCACAGTAATTATGAATAATTATGAAATATATTTTTATTTTGTTCTACGACAATATTTTTCTGGTTTGCGGGAAAGTATGTACACTTTTTATTTACTCATCCGTAGTTATATTATACCTAATAAAAGTCGGAAGTGAAAATTGACTGATAGGTGTAAAGAAAATGCTGCAAAAGTGCCTCTTTACCGCCAATATACGCTATTCAAGAATTAAAGACTAATTTTTATTGTAATAATTATTCATACTGGCACTGCGTCATTTAAAAATGTTAGTTTCATGAACTATCTTCCTTGATCCATTCGTAAAGTGAAACTCCATGGACGGGGCTGGTCCCGATAGCCATCCCTTCCTCCTGAAAGCACCACGCTGATGGTATGACTTCAGTACGATTTGACAGGTACCACTTCTGGATAATAACTGTCAATATTTTTGCAGTATGCATCGCAGTGCAACACAAAATGTATCGTGCAAATAGTAAATTGCACATCTTAGGTTCATTTTGTAACTGGAAAGTCACGTATTGCGTCAAGTATTTCAAAATATAAACAGTTATTGGCCATAAGTAGCTGTCATATTTGACTGAAGTTATAGGACACAGTATATCTGTAAACGGTGCCTAGTAGCGTGGACGATGTTCCTAGACGAGACGTTTAGTTGCGGAGTGGTGGCCGGAGGCTCTCGTCCACAGATATATAAATAATCCAGGAATGTGTCTCGTGGGCCAAGCAAATAGACCACGCAGCGCAGTGAGCCGGTGACGCTGCATATAGTAGGCTCGTCTTTCAGCTCGTATTGATCATTCAAGGTTAAGTCAGCACTTTTTAAATCTCATTGTATGGGACTCACAGCGAAAATTGAAGAATTCGTAGAAGTCAGGTACTGATCCCCCTTAAAGGCAGTGGTGCGGCCGTCTTTAAGAGAACTGTGTACTTAGCCTGGACAGTGTTGTGGCGTGTCACGCGAATACTTTTTTTACGCGAAACCGCCTAACTTATTTATATTGTTGTTATCTATGAAAATGAAACCTACTTCACGTATGCCACTTTTTGAAAATTCAGTATGCTTGTTAGTAGCATGATTTTGGGGCCTCTGGAAATGGCTAAAAACGACTTTTTTAGACTGCTGTAACTCTGAAAATACTACCTGAATCCGTAAATTGCAAAATAAGGTGCATGCATTGGTCTTTACTTCATACTATGCAAAAATAAAGCTTTAGGGTCACCACTTAAAGTTCCGTAGGAAAAAGAGTTTTACGAAAACACTGCACGCCAGTTTAGCGCGCTGTGAACAGAGACCAGGTGCCTATAGTCGAGAGTGGAGCCCAGGCTCTTTATCACTCCGCTGTTACTGCGCGTCAAACGCGGAGACATGAAACCTGTACACGTTACTCTTAATTTACGGTATTTTCTCCGCTACAAGCATTCCTGAAGACTTACCAACATTTTTGATAATTCGTTCTGTAATTGTTAGTCTACCAGCTACACCGTTGTACGTTGTTAGATAATACGGAATAAATGTAGCCTATTATCTAGTAATGTGAAGGGTGAAGTAGATAACATTTAGAGCATATAAAGTAAAAAAAATAACTCCTTCTGAAAACCTTGTAGCAGGAAAAATATTGATGATTATAGTCGGTCGTTTGCCATTCCCCTTTAGTGTACTAAATCGGGTCAGCCGTGAAGATGGAAGCGACCAGTTGAAACACATCCAGAGTTTCAGAGGTCGAGCGTAGAGGCTTGTATCCTGCACAGTCGGAGAACTGCGAAGGAGGAAGGGGGGGGGGGGGTGTTCAGAGGACGCCACACACACAACACATATGCTCGCTCGCACTGGCCTTTGTGTGTGGAGAGTGCTGGCTGCCGACGATAACGTACCCCCGTCCACACCTCTTCGTCCCTCACCATCTACCCTCGTGCGACAACAACACTTTATGTGGTACGACACGTTAACGAACCTAGCAGCACAATGTTGTCTGTGACCCCGTCGTGCCGACTATGATAATGATGATGATAATCATGTGGACGGGACGAGCCCTCTGCACAGGGTGGCCGTCAAGAAAAATTATTTCGTACCAACTTAGGCATGAAAAAAGTAAGCTAATGTATCATTTAACTATTTAGGCAGTTTTATGACACTACCTTACAATTAGTTAGTTAATTGAAGTGGTACTGTCACTAAAGTAACACGCGTGAAAATAAAAAATAATAGTTAAACAATTAAAAAATAAGTATCGTTAGAGGAGGACATCCTAGGGTCATGGTATCACACATCGAAAGCAGGTGTATTACTGGATGCTCTGAGGCACCCGCGTACCCCGGAGGATGTGGAATGAGGTCCTGCGATGGAGAAGCGCCGGAATAAGTGCGGGGAAAACGGGAGATCCCCGAGAAAACCATCGTATCAGCTGCTTCGTCCGGCATGATTCCCACATGCGAAACTCGACCCCGCCGGGGTTCGAACCCGGATCGCCTGGGTGGGAGGCGAGTGGTCTGACCGCCACGGCTCCTAATTAAACAATTTAAAACTCGCAATTTTATCAGCGAACGATATGAGCTTAAAGCTACAGTTTCATAGGAACAGTAGTAGCCTATTTCATACGTTACCCTTGCACTTAGGATAGTCATTTGATGTTTAATATTTAATAATTTTTCCTGTTTAAAATTACGTAACTCTGGGAATAAAATCTCGATTCTTCAGTATTTCAAAAGCGTTCAAAACGTATAATCTCTATGACACATAGTCGGCCTCCGTAGCGTAGTCGGTCAAGCATAAGTCTACGGTGCGAGAGGTCCTGGGTTCGAATCCTGGCTCGGTAATGAGTGTTGTGTTGTCCCTTCACCTCACTTAACCATCATCAGCTCTAAAGGCCTATACACAAGTGATTAATTTAACATTTGACTTTACGTTCCCGTTACTTTAAGTATTTTGTCAATACACAATACAAACGTAAAGTTAAAGTAACGCCATCTATTGACGAAACTTACATTTCATCTACAAATACTTCTCAAATTCTATTTGCAAGTTTTTTCGAATACAATTAAACAATACCTGTTAAATTTTTCATGAAATCTTAGTACTGGAAAGTAAAATGATGCACAGAAATAAAGATTTTTTACTACAACATACATAATCAGCTGTTCTTCGCAAATACCTTGACTGAATATCGAGGTGTCGACACAAGTGCGACATGCCGTATTATATTCTCTTTGGATTTTGAAATGACTGTTTCCATGGCCCGTAGGCTCACTATCACTCAGTGGCGCAACTATAAATTTTGCGGACACAAATCATACAGGGTGCAGCAACATAAGCCCATTATGTGAATCAGATAGTTTCCGTTAAGATTTTTACAATGTAGGTACATATATAAAGTTTGATTTTACACAGTTTTTTTTAAAAATCAAATCAGATAGGTAACGCAAAAAAAAATTGACAGTTCGCAGAGTAAGCCGATTTCTGGCGTTTCTCATGTCACTTACCATCATAGCAGTGGGTAAGTTGAAAAAAAACACAAGGGCCCATATTGGGGGAGCAGGTTAGTCACTTCAAATCGCCACTTATTTAGATGAGGCGCTCTGGGAAGTGTTAGCTCAAAACAGCCATCGATCTCACTGAAGTGTGGGCCGTTGCTCCGTCTTGTTGGAACCAAATGTTCCCTAAGTCCAATTCATCAAGCTGCGGGGAAAAAAACTCTTCCAACGTGTTCACATACGTTCCTCACTGTTCCAACGCATGATGGCGATTGACAGCGGTGGGGAACAAAACTTGACACCCACGCCTCTCGAATGAGACAATTCCCACCCCGGTAAGACATCTGCAGCCTGAATGTCGCGCATTACAAAACACGAAGTTATGTTGCCGCACCCTGTATTTCCATACATATTCCAGTCAGCATCATAATCGTCTGAAGTCTTAAACTAATTTCCTAAAACCCTCATAATGTTATCGAACATGCCGGAATTTCGTTGGTTGGTTTGGGGAGGGGGGAGCGATATGGGCCCTGGCGTCTGTCCCCCTTAATTGCGCCTATATGCTATCACTACCTTGCGAGACGCAACATCCGCTACTCCCGACTTTTCAATGCGTGTGTGTTCTGTTGTCAACTCTCGTTCATAGGCATGCGCAGGGGGGAGGGGTACACAAGGTTACAGTTGCCACCCCATACTGTGGGAAGGCACCTTCCAGACTTGTTGAATGTATATCCCTGTTCAGGAGATAATCCTGTTGCAGCATTTATTGCATCAATTAAAAATAACTTTGGATACATCGCTTATTTTAGTTTTACCAAGAGAATTCTCTAAAATGAATTCTTTTTTCCTGGAAGGAAGGAAGGGCTCTTAACAGTGCGTCTCGCTCCCTCTTGAAAAGGTTTTGTAGCCCCAAATAATGAACTCTTCCTATGCTTATGCTGTCTCTACAGACAAAGGGTGGGCATGCAAATTTAGGTTATTATAGTATTTGTTCTAGTCTATATTAATTAGTTATCATTGTTCTTTTCTAGCATTGTTCAGTATTTTGTCTTCAGGGAGCTTCTTGAACTAAAAACTAAATTCTAAATTACTAAAGAATTTCGTACTGTTAGTATGCTTATTTTGTTTTTGTACCACTAATTTATCTACAGGAAGGGCGCCCAACCTTTCAGGAGCTATTGATTCAAATCATGCCACAGGCCACCATAACAATTTTTAACATTGACTACTTTTCATGATCTCAAAATTTGAACGTAAGTGCGGTCGTCAGCGCACGAATCCCACCCCGCACCATACTGCCAGTCCATGATTACATAAATACACAACGCCGACAGACAGAGACAGCCTTTGTAGAAGGTAACATGGTCGCACATGATGTGTTCGTTATTGTTTTGATATTCTAACACAGTGCGGTATTTAGCAAAGGAGCATTGCCAATTATCAAATTATTATTTTTTGTCAGTGTAAGGTAAACAATTGTAAAATTTAGCGCACGTGTTTCACCAAGGCCATTTTATGAGAATGCGAGGCCCGGGGCGACATAAATCGGAGCCCCTCTCCCCCCCCCCCCCTTTTTTTTTAAATGCGGTGATAATTTTTAAGGCATGGCACATTTATCTTTGAATTGTCTTGTAGTTACTAATATAAACATTATAATAAAATTACAAGTACCGCAATAAAATGCATTCATTTCACGTAGAAATTTCACAAATATATACGCCTGCAAAGCGAAAATAATGTAATTTACTAAAATGCAGTTCTTAAAAAACTAAATGAACACTTCGTATTGCTGTGCCACGTTTAATAACAGGCGAGTTAATTTAATTTTTATTTATTTTCATTTACATCACTTACATAAATACTTTTTATAAAATGGAAGACATCGCACTCACATAAGCGAAGCTTGTGTGCGAGTTCTACCAGGCAAATTATTTTCTATAGCTGTGGTAATTCATGTTAGAAAAATTGTCATAATATTAAATTATTATTAATAAATTTTAAGTGCTGCATAAATTACAAATTATTATTATTTTAATTTTTTAAATAATTATTGATGGACACAAAGTATTTAACAATTTAAAGTATATAAAAAGTAAAATAATTAACTACAGTTAACTGCTACTAAAAATGAAAAACAACTGATCATCAGTTATTTAATCATCGATCATTATATACATATAAAATTTGTATATGTTATATTCAAGAAGAAATGTTACAATTTCTGAAAGTATAAATGTGGATGATTTAAATTGTTAATAATAATTTTTTATGCATATAATTTACAAGTAAGGCCCCCTTGAATGTGAGGGCAGGGGCAAATGCCCCTCTTGCCCCCCCCCCCCTCCATCATAGACGCGGCCCTTTGTTTCACCTTCCTAGCAGGCCATGCAAAACGCCGTGGCGGGCCATTGCTTGGCCGTCCCTAGCGTGAAGTGAAGCTGACGTAATAAGTAGAGTATTATAGTGTTGTGTGTGTCGGTGTTGCAGGAGCAGGCGCACGATGCCAAACAGCAGGCGGCCTCGCCAGAAGACACGGAGGACCTGTCTCCTCTGCCGTCAGCGGCGCAACAACCAGCCCGCAGGCGGGGTGCCATCTCCGCCGAGCCCGTCTCCGAGGAGGACGCCACCAGCTACGTCAAGAAGGTCGTGCCCAAGGACTACAAGACCATGGCTGCGCTGTCCAAGGCCATCGCCAAGAATGTGCTCTTCTCGCACCTCGACGAAAACGAGCGCTCCGACATCTTCGACGCCATGTTCCCCGTCACCTTCCTGCCCGGAGAGACCATCATCCAACAGGGCGACGAGGGCGACAACTTCTACGTCATCGACCAGGGCGACGTCGAGGTCAGAGTCAAGCCATTTTGGTCAGCACTTAAGGCTATGCTCTTTAGTTTCTACTGTTTTTGAGAGCGTTATTTTTTAAACTTAAACGAGTGCCAATATCAAAAACTTCGTTGGTGGTTTTGTTTAAATTTTTTTTTTTTGCCGTGATAGCTAATTTTTTTCAAAGCAAGAAATTTCACAGTTTCGACTAAAAAGTCAATTAACCAGTGTTTCGTTAATTACATAATTAGCTAAACCCATAGCATTTACTGCCTTGAAAAAAATCGACCAACATGGAGAAGACGAGTTTAAGGGGGATTGATCCCTGTCAGAGCGGTTTTACGGTTTTTCTTATAAATCAGGAAATATACACATTGTTTTGCCTTTTTCACGCTGACGAGGCATAGTTTATTGTTTCATTCACTATTTGAAATTAATATGGCATTGTTTCTGTTAATGTTGCGGCCTCTGTAGTCGCTCCCGTAAATAAAGCAATTTTTCCTTTCCAGCTATTTCCCGTTGTAAAATAATGAATATATTATGGTTCAATCAATTACAGAAAAACGATTAAGTTTGTATCTATGCCTTGTCGTGACAAAAATTTTGATACATCGACTGGAACAGAAGTTATCGAGAAGAAACAGATAAATCCAAGGTGGTACGGATCAATACCCCTTAAACGTAACTGTCTTGCAGATTTTTGGTATCTGCTCTTGTTTAGGTGTAAAAAATTAATATAGTTAAAAAAGTAGAAACTTGAGAGCGTGGTATTAAACCCGTAAAAAAAAATTTTTGTATATATTTTTGCCAAACACTATTAAACTTTTACACGTCAGATAAGACATCGTTTCCCCAACAAAAAAAAATTGGCCCTATAGATTGTGCATAATCATTTATAAAAGTTACAAAATGGCAGTTGCAGTGTAGAAAAAATATTAAAAAAAGCAATTAACTTGCAGAAACAAGATGACTCATATCAATATTAAATGCCATGAGCTGCTTGAAGACACCTTTGCGATTACAAAGGGACACGTGTTTGTATTTTTCAAAGCTAACTTATGTCGAACACATCTTAAAATGCAGTTCCTGTATCTCTGATTTCATAAGTTATTTACTTTTTTTTAATTTCCTCTACACAACTGACATTTTGTGACTTTGATGAGTGATTATGCACAATCTATGGGGTCGTCATTTTATATATATATATATATATATATATATATTTGGTGAAACTGTGTGTTATCTGATGTGCAAAGGTTTAACTGTGTTTGGCACAAATATAAAAGAAATGAATATTTACGGGTCCAATGCCCTTAAAATATAGGTTTTTAGCAGTGGTGAGGAGTGGCATGATATGAATATGGGACAGCCCCGAGAATGAAAGGGTGGGGGAAAGTGGAGACCCAGTGGCATCGTCCTGTCAAACTCGGAACGCCATGGTGGGAGGTCGAGTGCTGTAAATACTGTGTCAAACACGGCTCCTCGAGGTCAGAGCACTGCCCTTTCTACAGCCATGATCTACCCTTGTCCCTCAGGGTAGCAAATATTTTGCCTGTGTGATGTATTTCTAGGGCAAAATTTCTGATGCCAACATTTTCTAAACTTGATTAACAGAAGAAACTATGTGGTACAAATGTGTCAGTGTGACAAAATGTTTTCTCATAAAGTTGGCAACACCTGTTACCTACCATTGCTCATTTATAATTTAACTACTGTATTTCTGACTTCCAGAAACCTGTTGTTTTTAATTAACTTTTGAATGAATTAATTTATGTACCTCATGTATTTAAATACCCATGTTCAATATGGTGTCATGTACAGTATAGACTGTTCACTTTTGAGAACATTTTGTTTAGTAATAATCAAAAAATATATTGCATTGGGACTGTACATGCTAAATTTTCAGTTTGGTGATTTCAGTACACTTTGCTAATTACTGGTGTTTATATTGACAAGTAGTGTAAAAATTAGTTCAAATTAAAAAAATATATATCAGGGCATCAAAAGTCCTCATTTTTCCATCAGTAGCCTTGACACGTACATTAGGCTCCTATATTTCAATAAACAATACTCAAAGAAGTACACTTTTCTGGTTGCTGGTGAATGTCTATAATTTCATAAATTGTGGTTTTGTTCATATAACCACATTTTAGCAGATAGTGATTACCAGTGTCAAGTTGAAATATTATTGGTACCACTTAACAACAAACTTGGCCCATTGCTGACTGAAACCATGTTCACAGTTATTTTGCTCTCTAAATGGTACAGTACCTATTTTTTAATTGCATTGTTATTGTATACTTTATTCTTCATTTTGCATTTTACTTTAATGTATTTGATTTTTAAGTACTACAGCAAATGTTGTTTAAAAAAAAAATCCATTTCTTATGACATTTTTAATATGAGAAAAATATTTTTTATTTTTGTTGCTTCTCATTTAATTTCTAGTAATTGGGTTGCAAAAATGTTATATTGAATGCTTAAAAATAATAATAATAATAATATTTGTTTGTGCTAAATGAGTTCAAAATTCTGCTTAATTTTTATGTCATAAAATGTATGTGGCTACAAGGGAGCCCACAGGTAGCTGTGTTGTTAGCACCTCGAGTCTCATTTGTAGGGTGCCACATTCGTTTGCAGGCTTATGTGTGCTGAATCAGCTGGCAGGCACTGCTATAGTGTGCTGATTTTCCCAGGGTATTCCATATTCTTTTACATTTGCATTCCATTGCATTATTCATCTTAGTATGCCCATGCTTCATACTGGTCTGAAATCACAGATCTGTCTCTCAGATTACGGCAGACATCTCCTCCTCTTCTGTCGATGTTGAGCCTTCCTGTATATGGGAATATCACAAGGATTTTCTTTGCTAAAATGCCAATCTGCAGTGAGCATCATATATGTGTGAGTAGGGTACCTTGTAGCTCGTAGCTTTTCGCGTTTGACAATTATTTGTATGGGTTTACAGTCTACTCTGGAAGTGTATTTATTAGAAAGTGACAAAAAAACTTCAGGTGCTTCTTCTTGGCTCAGGAAAAATGTTTACTCAATATTTCTTCCTGAAGAAAACAATTGTTTCCAAAGTGTACAATACTGTAAGGGACAGGCAACATGTCTGCATTTATTATTTCCCTTTTCTTTTAATTAGGTTTCTTTGGTGCAGATGTTATGTCAGAATTGTCATTAAATGAAGAAAATGTGTTTCTTCCTCATTACTAATTCCTAGAGTTGACGGAATGTATTGGAATTTATGATCATGTTAATTTGAATCTTTAAAATCTTTCACTGATGTTTCATGGCACAGTATCTCTGCAAGTAAGGTTTGTGTGATAATTCATTTAAATGTTTCACTCATGTGGCTAGGTATTTGTCAACAATGAACTGGTGACAACAATCGGTGATGGAGGCAGTTTTGGAGAGCTGGCCTTAATTTATGGAACACCACGTGCCGCTACCGTCAAAGCCAAGACGGACGTAAAGCTGTGGGGCATCGACAGAGACTCATACCGACGCATCCTCATGGGTTCCACCATCAGAAAGCGGAAAATGTATGAAGAGTTTCTCTCTAGGGTGTCTATATTGGGTAAGGTTCCATCATATTGCAGTGTTTGTTTACATGAATATATAAATGTTTTGGAGTTGAAATAAATAAGTATACTGTTTTCTCAAACTTATCATTGCCTCAGATTACAGTAATTGTTATGTGGGTGACACATTAATAAATTTGACTGAGGCATTTATTGATTACAAGTTTTAACTAACCGATGTGTTTTGTCATTATTCATGACTGACATTGATAATAGAACTAGAGTATCTGTAATTAAGTTGCGTGTGAACATATTGGTGAAGCTACTGACATTAATGGGGTTAAAATGAAAGACTATATTCTTAAGTATAGTTATTATTGTTTCAAGTTAGATTTTTATTTTGTGTGTGTCTGTACCACTAAACCCAAGAAAAGACTCAAAACAGTTAAATAGTGAAACTACATTGAAAGCTATAAACAAATTTTTGTTAAAGTTTCTGAGTACAGTATATCAGAGAGCAAATGAGTTTGAAGTACTTTTTCTCTAGATCTTTCAACTGGGGGTAGTGGAACGGCGAGAGTCAGTACTAAAGGCAGTGCAGCCCGTAGCTATAATGGGAAACAGTGTTTAAAAGAAAACTCCGAATACTGTCGTTTTAAAGTTAACTGTTAAAAACAAAAACCTTTTTTTGCAGAAAAAAAAGTTCCAAAACAATTTATTCACTCATAATTTTTTTGTCAAATGTAAATTTTTGTTTTACATATTAGGTATTAAACATACCAGGTTTCTCTATGTGGCAGTATTATTTTAGAAATGTAATGTAAAGTACTTTTTTTGTTTGATTCCCCATTTAATCTGTCTAGGTAAAGCTGATAAGAGCCATTAATTAGTCTTTTACCTGGTGCTCAAACTGCATTGCAGCATGTTTGAAGAATTGTTTCTGTGGTGAAACTCCAAAATATGTTTGCCTATGAATATGAAAACACATTCCATATAATGATGAAATGGTACTGTCAAAACATTATGCATTCTGTAAAAACTATTTACAATCCCTCCAGCACAGTAAAAAATACATAGTTTTTTCAGGTTGCTATGTCTCAAAATGTAATAAATGGTCACATGCACAAATACAATAGAACGTGCACTGGACTTTGCTGTTTAGTCATTGATTTAATTCATGTTAAGGTAACGTAAAACAAAGGAAGAGGCCGCTAGGCTATCAGTACGTACAAAAGACAGAAGCACAAGTACTCACGTTTTAGTACTTGACAGATACACACACAAATAAGACAACGCATAATCGCGGAAGCACGTATCACGACGTTTCGCTGCTTAGAGCTGCTCTAAGACATGGCTCTTCGCCCAAGGAAGCTGCTCTAAGCAGCGAAACGTCGCAATATGTGCTTCCGCGATTATGTGTCGTCCTATTTGTGTATGTATCTGTCAAGTACTAAAACGTGAGTACTTGTGCTTCTGTCTTTTGTACTTCATGTTAAGGTAAGTGATCTACAAGAAGCTTGCACATTGGTTCAATGCCTTTTGCGTAGCTGTAATGAGACATGTATGTACGGGCTAGTGTGGCCTTTGCTCACTTGCTTCTGGCACATGGCTGCGGTAAAATGCTCTAACTAGACGACCACCTTAATACGAGGTCTTTAGCACTGGTAAGTATGATATGAAGTGAGTCTGGAGTATTGGTGGAATACAAGAATATAAGAAATGAGATTACTCGTGAGAAAATCAGTCGGTCAATGGCATTGGCCACCATCTTCCAGCATTCAACAATGGAGAGCGACCTTGCTGAGAATTTAACCTGAATTACAGTGGTAAGAACACTGGGAAGTAAGGAGACATGGTAGATTGAAGTTTGAAAATGCCTGGATGTGGAAGGTACAGTCAAGTAAGAAATTCTTGCCAAAACTATGTACTGTGTGTCAAGTATTGTGAGTAGCTTTTAAACTGCTACTTGACCACAGAAACAAGTTATGTGGGAAAAAAGTGAACTAACGTGCGCAATTGGTGTGGCGCACCACAGCACCAGCTATAATACTGTGGCACGGACAGTCGGTGTATAGATGTGAATTGAAAACGTACATACACTTCGTATAGTTTGTCTGATGCAGCTTGAGGTCTAAAAAATCGTGAAAAAGTTTGTATTATCTTTGTATGCCAAATACCAAATGTTACTACTATATTTGTTGGGAAGTTAAAAGACTGTGGTTGTGGGAAGGAAAGTCAGCACTATAAGGAAATACGGTACTTATCTGACCAGTATTAAAGCCTCATTCGCATGCCTGCACTGCTTATCAAAAAGTCATTAACATTATATTTGTTTATCTGTTTTCGCCACTGTGTCTCCACTGACTGTGTGCCATGAACTCATGTCAGGTGCAGTACATTTCCCCTCCCTGTGACGTGTCTACCTACTACTAGCGCCACACTTCTTCCCCTCATGGAAGGACTAATTGTCATGGTAGAGTAGTACAACGTTAACATTCATGAACTGACTAGGCTGTTTACTGTGAAATTAGACAACTGATACTCTTGTCATCAACTACATACCCATAACTCAAACTAAAATTGTGTGTTAAATTTTGACCAGTTTTTATATCAGATATATCCACACTATGAGTGGGCATCTCACAGCTCTTCTAGGTTGATCAAAACCCAAATAAATACAATTCAACATTTTGTAATTCTTTTTGTCCTAAAGCCTCATGTTCTCACCCCACCCTTCTTTTATTTGTTATTTTTTTTATTCCCAAAGGGAGTACCCGAGCTTCTTACCATCTTTGTGGATTGCTGGGAAACTGTTGCATGTCTCTCTAGTTTCAAAGTTTGCATCTAGGCACCCAGAATCTTGTGCGTTTCTTTTTTGTTTTATAATTTCAAAATCTAAATGCAGCAATTTGTGTTGCGTACAAACAAAACTGCAGCTATATTTACAGCTGAGCCATATGACCACTCACTAGGAATTATGCCAAATAACACCACAAAGGAAAAAAACAAACTATGTAACTAGGACAACTGAAGAGACTCGGGACTACACAATAAAGACACAGTAGAAAGTAGTAGAGACTGAGAGTGAGTGAGAATTGTTAGTCAGCACCACAGTCATAGAAGAACAGGCCTGGACACTCTGCTATCTACCAATGTATTTTGCTTGACCCACTTGTTGTTTGGCTGTAGTTCGTCAAGTTACCGAGAGTGTCGTACTTTTTGGCGCTGTAGTCCGGGCAGTCGGACTCAAACTCCTCCCACTTTTTTCCATTGTTAAATTTATAAAGTAAATAATGATTGCGAGAGCCTTTTCTTAAATTTGTGAGCCAAAGAAGTATTTCATAAATTGATAAAAATACGTTTTGATAAATTGTTTACCTTAGTGTAAAGTTAGTGTGTGGAGTTTTGAGTTCGACCGCCCTAACTGATGCGCCAATAAAACACTACATTCTCAGTAACTTGGTTGAACTGCAGCCAAACAACAAGGGGGTCAAGTTTCCAGGCGAGTGTCCAGACCTGTTCTTCTACGGCCGTGGTCAGCGCTCAACATTGAGATCTTCACAGTTGGTAAGGGATGATACGAGGTGAGTATGGAGCGGTGCCGGAATGAAAGGGCGGAGGAAACAGGTGAGCTCCGAGAAAACCTGCCCTACCAGCAGCATTGTCCAGCACGATTCCTACGTGAGAAAATCTAGGTACAGACCCTGCCAGAAATTTAACCCGAATCGCCTTGGTGGAAGGCAAATGGTCAAACCAGTCAGCGGCCACTGTGGTCCCTTGCAGGAACAGAGAGAGACTAAGACAGCTCACAAGAATGGATGACAACAACAAGGACTACACAGACGTAACACTAGACAAAACAACGAAGACAACACAGAAAAACACGTGAGGTTTCGTTAGACAATCTTGCACAACGCTTTGGGAGGTGACATCTGCTGCAGTCTTGAAGCAAACTTACATTTCTTTACCTTTCCCCATCTCCCTTCCCATCCCTCACTCCGTCCTCTGTCTTCTCATTACCTCACTCTATCTTTCTCTCCTCTCATGCGACTGAATTTTGTTTGGCCTGTAAAATTTAGCGTTTTAAGAGTGATTCCTAGAATATATTTTTCCATAATTTCGTAATGAAACTTTGCACACAGTTTCATACCATAATGTATATTATATCTGCAAAATTTTAAGTATTTTTGCCTGTAATTACCTCAAATAATTAACATTTTGTTTCTAAACTACACTGATCAGTAGTTTTTTGAGGTCCTTATTGTAAAGATAGAGGCTAGATATTCACACTGTGTATGAAAATAATAATCGTCTTCTATGTTTTAGTAAAGTTCCTAAGCTGTGCATACCATAGCTACTTCATATTCTGGACATGTGAACAACACAGATTTTGCTTGGCGTGCAGTGTTCCCAAAAATTGCCAACTACGATGCTCCTGTTAAAAATGTCAAAACATGTCTCTTTTATGTCACAGGATTATTGTGTAGGAATTGAATGAAGTACGACAGACATGTGTGCGCTGTACGTAAAGATTTTAAAAAACATACAAAAAGCCGTTATGAATGCATCTAGTAGTGCAGTCGGTCGTATCAGTGTTTAGTTACCTGAAAGGTGGCACAAGGTGGCAGTTTGGGAAACTACTTGCTCTGGCTGCTGCGAGGTAAGTAAGGGCCTCACAGCATGTATTCTGCGATGGATTACAATGGTCTGTCTAATAGCAGAAACCTTGTGTGGCTCACAGCAAGGGACAAGATATATAGACAGTGCAATTTCTTTTTAGTTTTTCCAAGACCATTCCATCCACGATCTGTGTCCGCTGACATCACTTCTCAACCATATATATACAAAATTACGTATACGTACAAGGAAATAAAAAAAAAATGGGCTTGAAATTGGGATGAAAGTTAGGGAACACTAAAAATAAATTAAAGTAGTCGATTATTTATTTATCTTAGAATAGTAAAAAACATAGGAGATGTGTAAAAAATACATACTGTAATTTATTTTATATTGACGTCAAAAGAACCCAACTTTTCGAGTAATTAAGATCAGTTGCACAAAACTGATACATTTTCAGATTCAAGTTATTCCGCTAAATGCACTGTATATGTTTTAAAATTCATCATTTGAATATATTTTAGCAAACTTATTCATAGAAGGAAAATATGCATAAATCATATTTATCTTGGAGAGGCATTCTTTATAATTATCTTATGTTGCAAGACAATTATAAAAAGAAGGTGATAAACTGCATAATTAAGGTTTACTGTACCAATTTCATTGATATTAATTTATGTTCTGTACATCAAATTGCTCATTACTTTATTCCTAGTTATTTATCACTGCATTGATAACTTTAAAATTATTATTGAATCACGTAAATTTCTGGCTTTAACTCACAGTTTTCATTTTAAAGAAAAAAGAAAGATAAAATGTAACCAAAATGTTTCGGGTAAAAAATTCTTATAACAACTAAAACATGTAACTAATACAGCATTTTAATAATGTCAAGTATTTTTCAGAACACATTTTAAGGTTAATTTTAAAATTAATTTTGGTGGTCAAAATCATATGTGTAAGAATTCACAAATTGAGAGTAGTATTTATCTTTTGCACCTAAATTGAATTATGTGATGACTAAAACAAAATATTCTTAGGCCTATGTATTTAAATGCTCCCCACTTAATTTTAAAAACTACCAAAGAAACACTTTACTTACATAAACTATTTCCGTCATTACAATTACATACTGGTATATTCACTTCAGAGGATCACCATCTATCTATACATAACATGCAATCAGATATTTGTCAATGAAATCAATGCCAGATTATAGCATTTATGGAAAATATATATGTTGGTCATGGTTTCATGGAAACAAAGTTTTGCTTAGTAAATGAAGTTAGTTATAAAAAAAAAAAGCTATATTTATAAAATCAATGATTTCAGTTTCCTGTTTTGGACATTTTTTGAATGTGCCAGAAAAATACTAATGAAAGTTTATGCAAACAGAATTTGGAACACCGTGAAATTTGCTGGATGACCAGGTAATGATAAGGCACACTTATTGGAAAGGAAGTGATGATGCACAGCCTTGGGTCTCAGTCGACTTGCAGGTAACAAGAGGAAGAGTCAATACTTTCTTCGCAGCTTTCGGCCCCCACCTCCCCCCCTTTTTTGTCCTTTTACAAATGTACACAGCAGGCTCAGCTCCGCCAGGTCAGGCAAAGTGGCATACATAATCCTAGTTGATTGACCACATTATAAAAGCTATGAGATTGCTGCTCTCTGTGAAGATGTGGTTTAACTTTTTGCTGGGACCTTTAATTTGCCTACTACCACCTAACTAGGTTTTGCTCTTAAATGACTCAGTTTTGCCTAGTGCTATTGTTCAGTTTTCGTGGATGTCGTTAACTAGTGAAGTGTCATGTTGTTGCAGAAAGCTTGGACAAATGGGAACGACTGACGGTGGCAGATGCCTTGGAGCCAGTGTCATTTGAAGACAAAGAGACGATAGTGCGGCAGGGAGAGCCAGGAGATGACTTCTACATCATTGTGGAAGGCACAGCGTTAGTGCTGCAGTACCGTGCTGAGGGGGAGGAGCCCATAGAAGTTGGCCGCTTGGGACCCTCGGACTACTTTGGTACGTACAACACCCCTTACTCAAACAAAATGTACAATCTGAATACATTTTCATCTTCACTATCATACAGGTAGTTAAACAAGAGCCATGTTTGCTGTAACAACCATTTTCAGTCTTCTTTCTGATGGAACCAAATGTGTATGATACTTCTATTTTTGTGTGTGTGTTGTGTGTGTGGTGTGTGTGTGGTGTGTGCGTGTGTATCCTGTTGGCTTTCTCTCTTTCTTTTACTCATGCTGGCAACCATAGTGTAGTCAGGTAGGCGCCGGGCTACAGTTCGAGAGATCCTGGGTTTGAATCCTGGCTCGGACATGGATGTTGTGTTGTCCCGTCAGTTTTACCCTCATCTGCTCTTAAAACGTCATCGTTAAAAGGTCCTAAAACAGCGTCGTCTCGCCTCTCTCTCTCTCTTTCTGTCATCTGCATCCCCTTAAAATTTCTTGAACCTGTGAACTAAATTCCATAATATTGTATACTCAACGCATGTATGTATAACAAGGATGTAAGACTTTTGTGTATGTATGTACAAATGCAGAATTTTAAAATACAGTAGTGGTCTCTTGAAATTTTAAGGATACTATGTCATATCTCATGGTACATAATATTTTAGAAACTGTTGGATCATTTCATACCTGATTTCGCACTTGAGAAATACACTACATACGGTAGCTAAAGCATTTATATATTTTCAAAGTATTGGCAACCAAACTTGGTATGCTAAAGTATCAGTTTTGAACATCATATGTTCTCATTAGTTTGTAATGTATTGTGTATCATTATTACAAATAAGCTGTTTGTGTCCCATTTTAGGAATCAGTTAACTATCCTATTTTATAAATCAATCAACTGACTTGAAACTTTGCTGTATGTATTACTATAATAGGCCTTTCAGACAAATATGTTTTAGGTCAGACAAATTCTTATTTATGTTTCGGAAAATGTATAGTTAAAGTTAAATTCCATATCGCGTAACTTATTTCAAACAAACTTTTTATGCTCAAAGTTATTTATATCACAAGCATGATACACCTTGTGATGGTACTGTATGCCCATCACGCTTGTGTTGCAAAATATATATATGATGCCCCACTCGGCCCCACCTCGCGGTGAGCTACCGAATGTGATTGGGACACACACACAGCTCCACGTAGCTCACGACTGAACACCAGTCGGTATGAAACACACTCTAATTTCTCAGGGAAAATAGTGGGTTCGAACCCTGAATGAATAAAGAGATGCGTGCTA
>PNEQ01000046.1:21538-37924 GCA_003012365.1 Medauroidea extradentata
AGCCGGGCAGCGGCTCTTTACCATGGGCCACCACTAGGTCCCTCCTAGTTGCCCCCAAATCTCAGGCCTACGCCTCAATATGTGGCTGAAAGGTGGTCTTAACACTTTGGCAGCTGTATGTAGTACACTGACATGCCTTCTGCGGTCTCAAATCTCCGAAAACAACAAAATTAAGTTCTACTATTGTCCACTACAATTTTTAAAAAAAAATGAACCCAGGAGCATACTTCTTCTTAAAGCAAAAAAGGATGGTCTGGTGAGGCCAGTTACTTTACAACCTGTATACAAAGTCATTGTTATGTATGATGGAACTACATCAGTAATGATAAATAATTTTTATTTTAAACTGATTGGCATCTAGTTAATATCACACCAGCATGCACTGTCGTTGTGGAAGATATTTGTAAAGTACTTTTGCTATGTACATGTACATACAAACATACTGCATCTGCTGCAGTTTACATACCTGTAGAACGTGACAGACGCTTCCTGTCTTCTGCATATTGGTACCAACGTTGGGAAAAGTTTTATTACTTTAAAAAATATATGAGTAAATACTTTGAGTTGACCCACTCAGAGGTGGTGTTCATAAACAATAAATTAATTTTAATTTACATATCTGTGAGATTCTGTGTTTCGCCAGCAACACTGTGTGTTGTAGGTGTATTAATAAACCTACCAATTTGCTAACAACACATCTACCACACTGCAGTTTTCATCCACTATTGTCAACTGAATAAACTGGTTTTATCAGTTAAATTTTAACAATTATTGTAAATCAGTTGTTGTGAGTTCAGGTGCTGCTATTTAATGGTGTAGCTTATTAGTTTCCTGGCAATCAGCTTGTTGTATTTTTTTATTACTGTCTGCGCGCCAGCTCTTGAGTCCCTGGCGTGTTTGCATTTTTCTTCGTAAACTTCCATGTACACCACATTAACACAATATCAAACACATCCTAACTTACGACGTTGCTACAGCTAGCATGTGTGTCACATGCTATTGAGCCTCGTTGAGTTTTTTATATATTTACGGGCGAAAAACACATACCCGCCAGGGACTCAGAGCTGGCGCACAGACTGTATTTGTGTGTCTCTTAAATTACCGACAGCAGCATAACGCTGTGTGTTCAATAAGTATGATATAATTTTCTTACATTTCATATCGTAATCTTAAATTAATGTTTTGCATTCTACCTGAGGAAGGAGTGACTTAATGTGTGTTTGAATATGTGCAGGTGAGATAGCACTACTACTCGACAGACCACGTGCCGCCACCGTTGTTGCCAAGGGACCTCTCAAGTGTGTCAAGTTGGACAGAGCAAGGTAACCTGTTTCTCCAACAACAGTCCTGTAGAATGTAAATCCACAGAGTGTGCCTTTGGCAGGTTACAATGGCTAAGAGAAGATCAGGGTGAGGAGCTTGGGAAGGAGCAGTGGTAGAACGTGGGGATGGAAGAACCTGGACATCCCTGAGAAAATGCTCTGATTTACAGCATTGTCTACCATGTTTTCAACAAGTAAAAGTTTAAGTGACCCCATTTGGAATACAAACCCAAATAGCTGGGCTTCAGTCAGTGTTGCCACAACTAGTACAGAGTTGTCAGACCTCACAAGTAACTCCATAGAGTGCAACATTGGATGGAGGTTCTCACTTGGAAGTTAGACAAGTGCACAGCTGTGGAAGTTACTAAAAGGTGTTATAAAAATTGATACTTTTTTAAACTATTTTTTACTTTATAAATTTTTGTTAATTTTATTTCTTATTCATTTTTTATTTGTATTATCCATTTCATATTTTTTATTCATTTTAAAACCGAGCTAGCTGTGTTAGAAGGTGAGTTTGTCATATCAGTGTGGGTCACGTTGCTATAGGACCTTTTAAGACTTTTTTTTTCAGGGCACTTAAAATTGAAATAAGTATTTACTGCCTGAAAACACTGAAAAACACATACTGTGCTTACAGATTTTTTTCCCACCTTATTATCACTGTAGCAATATTCTCTTCTAATGCAGATAATGATTTTTGTCTAAAAGTGATTTCATGAAAGATGATAGAACATCACTGAATATATTTTAATATGCAAATTCCTATCTTTGCTCTTGTCAGGTTTGCCTGGCAGGCAGTGATCTTCAAAACAGACACTTCAGTTAAATACACACACAGAAGCATGTTCTTAGTTAGAATATTATCTTTAATATATAGCTACATACTAAAATAAATTAGACTGTCAAAATGTACAAACCTATATTACATTCTGCCAAAATAAGTCGGTCTAAGCAAAAAAAATAAATAAACATTAATTCTTTATAAAATGTTGGTTTACAGTATTTTTAGGATACATGAAAATAAAGCGTAAATTATTTTACTTTTAGTCTATTAAATGAGAAGGCAGCTAAATTATTATTTTTCTTTGATTTGAGATAGCCTGTTCAATATTACATCTAAGACGAATTGGGCGTAGAAGGAAATGTTAATTAAAAATGCAAAATGAAATCTTACAATTTATAATGAAAGTATGTATTTAGTAAAAATGTCTGGATATTATGTTGATGACAGTTTAGGAGTCTCCTGCCATAGTTTTATCATTTGTAATTACTATTGTGTGTGATACTGCTGTTTGCAGGTTTGAGCGCGTACTGGGGCCATGTGCCGACATATTGAAGAGGAACATCACTCAGTACAACAGCTTTGTATCGCTATCGGTCTAATCATAAGCAGCCGAACATCATTTAACTAATGTACTGTATTTTGTAGCACTTAGAAATAAGAGAAGCGCTCACAAAATAATTATTATTTTCAAGAGTGGCATTTATCTTGTTAATTCTTGTATTGTCACATAAATCACTCACCTAGATGAAAGAACATGTAAATTTATATTAATAAAGGTGATTTAAGGTATGTAATGCATTGTGTTACCTTTTTCTGTTATTACATTACTATTACTGTCTTTGCTCTTTATGTATTGATAGTGTCTATTTTGATGATAGTTAGTACACATGTATTGCAGGATGTGAGCAAATCCAGTATCAAACTTTTCAGTTGAGAATGTAATAAGAGCTGTGTGAATTATTCAGTCTTGGTGAGGAAATGGTAGAAATGCAGGAACAGGGAAAGCGAAGGTAGCAGTTGCTACCCCAAAATTTTGAATGGGGTAACAAAGAGCCTCGTTTGCTGCTCTTTTATTCCAAACTGCATGCAGCAGGAAGATTACATGCACCGTAGTGGTGATTGATTTCAATCAAATGCCTGCTGCATGAGGGTTTCTATTGACTTTTTTTTGTGACAGCATGTCGGTGAGTTGTGCGCAGCCAGTTTATCAGGCCAAAGAATTTGCGAAGTTGTTTCATGGTGATGGGTAGAGATGGTGAAATTTCGTTAATTCAATGACCTCCATGTTAGAATCAAATATGCTGTGCATGGTCAAGTCTCGACCATTTGTCCACTAGCTGCTACTCAGTGGAACAACAGACAATGAAAGAATAGACAGGGCTTAAGTATGCATAGGATATTTTATTCTAACATGCAGGTCATTGAATTCGCAAAATTTCACCATCTTTAGTGATTGGTAATTCTTTAAGAGTTGCTTGGGTTAGTCACTCGAGCTGCTTCAGGTCTCGTCCACAATGTGGCGTAAATACGTGAATCTCGCCTGACCTATGCTGCACTAGTGGTTCGCACTTGTGAGCCCATTCATGGCAAGTATCTCAAACACTATTGCTAGGTGGTGGACATGTTCCTCTCATGTTTGTGATCAAATGACTATGTCATCAGCTTATGATGTATGGCAAAATCGCAGATAATGCCCTCTAAAACTCTGACCGTCATGTTCTTTCTGAAAAGTTGCTAGGACACATTTTAAGCCAAACTGCATGAAGAAAATTTGAAAAGTGCCTGTTAAGAGCTGTGATGCCATTTTGTGCCTGTCTGATAGTTTTGCCGTTACCTGCCACTTGCCAGTACCCACTGTGCAGATCAAAGCTGGTGATGATTTTGGGCGTTACCTAGAAGGATCAGTGTGGTTTTAATGAGTACTGATAGTGGCATACTTTGGGTACCTAATTAAATTCAGTGGATGGAAGTCAACCCAGCAGCACAAACTTCCGTCCTTTTTAGGAGCTAAAGAGATCTCTGAGTTATAGCGGCTTTCTGTGGGCTCGAGGACTCCATTGGCAATCACTTCTTCTATTTGGATGCTGATAAAGCGTAGGTTATTTGGCCCATACTCATGTGAGGTTATGAAGACTTGCTCTTCATGTACTGTAGGGATTTTGTGCTCTGCTACTTGGGTATGCCTGAGTGGGTCTGTTAAATTCATTTAACACTTGTTGTACTGCAGCGTGGTATTGCTCGGGGATGGCTTGTTCAAAACTATGAATGTAGATAGTGATAGAGGAGAACAAAATGAAAATTAACGTGTGCAAGACTAAACTGGTGAGATTTACTTGGAATAGAGTAGTGAGCAGAGATGTATAATGGGATGGGCAGGAAATAAGAGGAAGCCACAGAATATAAGTATCAGAGGTGGACTAAACAGGTAGAGGAAGTAGTTAAAAAGGGAAGAAGGGCTTTGGGCCTACTGGGGCGGGTGTTGAAGGGAGTTAGTGGTGAAGTGATGGAAAAGGCACAGGAGTAGACAGTCTATGCTTGTTAGGACGGTAAGGCAGTGGAATGTTCTGCAGGAAGAACTGGTGACTGAGAGGGGCTGGATGATTTAGGAAGGGTCTGGAAGGCTAGTATTGTGTGGTATGAAGAATAGTCCACTTTCCATCGGGCTATAGCCCAGTTGCAAGGATAAACTTATTATCATTAAATTCAAAACGAGATACATTTACAAAACATTTTCTCAAACATATTGAAAGTCTTAATTGTCCTTTGTTCTGGTATGTTTGTTTTGGTTCCATGGTGGTTATGTTTCCCAAGCTTTAAAAAAAAAAAAAAAAAGGCTGTTTTGAGGGAGGAAAATGCTAATAATTGTATAATAAAAATAAAATAATTGCATAATGTTGCAAATGAATGTGCTGCGTCCCGACAAGTGTAACGAAGAATCAAAATGTTGTCGAGGAAAAATGTGGCAACAGAAAGCAGAATATTTACATCATAATGTGTGTGCTTATTAATAAAAAAAAATTTAACATCAACATTAAGAATAAATAATGCATTTTGTGTCAGCAGCATGTGGTTACAAATTTGTGTGTGTGACGTGCATTGGCATGTAGCCCATACTTTGTTTTGTTTCATACAGTATTTTCAAATTTTTATTTATGCATTAATGCTTGATTAATAATTTTTTTTGAGAAAAATTAAAATTTTTTCAGGTTAATCAAGCGTGCGGATTTATACTGTGGGATCCAACATATTAATTTGGGATTCTAGTAAAAAAAATTAATATAAATTTTTAAATAAAAAGTTAATGAAGGTTTGGAAGTAGTAAATTGAACGGGTAAATTTTATTTGTTTTGACACGGGGTGCTAGGAGGGAACGTATAGATGACGATGACACTGACTCGGTAGGTGAGTCAGACGGGATGTGAGTGACAAAGTTAAGGAAATGGACCGGCTAGCAGGGAGAGCTGAGATGAGATGGATAGTGGGGAAAAGGGTACACGGCGGAAGCCGCAGAGGAAACCCCCTTTTGACGATGATCCCAGGGTCGACAGGCCGACGACCACGGGGCAGGCTACGTACCAGTGGATTGTTCCACCCTCCAAACAACGGATCTTCAGGGACTTGTTAAGGCCAGTCTCCACGCCACAATACAGTCAGATGTGCACTACATGTCACTAGGGACGGACTGAGCAAAACTATTAAATGAAAGACATGAATAGTTTCTGTAGTTTACTCACCATAAATAATAGACTAGTATCCGCAGAAGGCCAATGCCAGTTAAGTGGGCCTGGAGCACAAACCTCTCCAGTAGGTTATGCGGGCAAAAACAGCACTAGGCTGGCTGTGTACTTAATGTGCGAAATTAAGCCCCTGGACGCGACGGCCGGCAGGGGATGAGGAGCCCCGGGTCAAAACAACAAGAACAGTTCTAGTAATTAAGATCTAAACTATTGAAACTAAAAATGGCTGATGCAAATACTGGTGAAGGACCCGGGGTAGACAAAACATCTATCTCCTCCGCGCGTCGTCGTTGCCAAGTCAGCTACGCGAGGAGGCTGACTTCGCGCAGAGCAAAGTAATTTCCATACCAAAACACTTAATGGAACAAAGTTACACAAGACAAAAGACAAAAAGGACACTGGAAAAATAATAGAAACATAGATTTAGATTTAGTTTATTGCATCCTTGGATCTTTTTTTGTGTACATTTTTGCACAAGATATCGGACAAGTCGTATTTGCAATATACAATCAAAAGAATAAATGACATAAGTTATACATTTAAAATTAGACACTAAAAGAGCGAAATTCAACATTTCTTGTCGGTTCGGGCTCGCATGTGAGCTCACATCAGCATTCTTCATAGACTCCACATGCAAAAGAAAAAAAAAGCAAGAGAAGAAACAGAATCTTAACCCAGAATAAATATCTTAAATAGGTAAGTATCTACACTGTCATAGATCCACTCAAATACCCATGGACTGTGTAAAAATCATTAAGGATTAAGAAGTCTTTAAGGTGTTTTTTGAATATTTTTGTGTTGGCTAAACATGCATCTTGCAGGTGCCTGGGAGTTTGTTAAACAACTTGCAAGCTGTGTATGAAGGTCCTTTTTGCTGTAAGGTCAAGTTGACAAGAGACATGTGTAAAATGTTTTTACTTCTAGTGTTATGTTCATGAAAGTGTTCATTCATATGGAACAACTTCTGATTTTTGGAGATAAATATCAGCAATGAGTAAGTATATTCACAGGCCAAGGTCATTATTTTGGAACTTTTAAAAAGGTGTCTACAGTATTCAGTCTGTTTTCTCCAGTGAATTACCTATTTTTACAGCTTTCTTCTGCATACGGAAAACATTATTTCTGTCAGAGGCGTTACCCCAAAACATGCCATATATCATAATAGAGTGAAAATATGCAAAGTATACAGTCAACACCGAATCTTTGTTTAGTATACCTGCTATGTTAAGCAGAGCGAAACATGCAGAGCTCAGTTTTGGAATGATATATTCAATATGTGTTTTCCATTTCAGTTGACAATCAACATATAAACCCAAAAATTTTGTGTCTGTGGCTTTATTGATTTCTGCAGTGCCGCAATGAACATTTATCGTTGACTGATTACTATTTTTTGTTGCAAACTGTAAGAAATGGGTTTTTTCTGTGTTAAGGTTTAATTTGTTTCCTATAAACCATGCATCTAATTCTGTAAAAGTGGTGTTGGCTAGTTGATTAAGTTCTTCCTCTGATTTTCCTGATATTATGATACTGGTGTCGTCTGCAAATAAAGTAGGTATAGAACTATTGTTTAGGTGGTCAGGCAGGTCATTTATGTAAACCAGGAATAACAGAGGTCCAAGAATTGACCCGTGAGGAACACCATGTCTTATCTTACCTGGTTTTGAATAAACAATATTTGAGTCTTCCCTAATGCAAACTTGTTGTCTATTTAATAAATACGAGTTTATTACTTCTTCCTTTTATACCATAAAATTGTAGTTTTTGAAGAAGTAGCTCGTGATTGACAGAGTCTCAGACTTCGGTAAGTTCACAAAAAATTCCGACTGATGGTAGTTTTTTGTCGAGTATATTCAAGACATTAGTGATGAGCTGATACAGTATATTGCCTCATTGGTAGAGGATTTTTTTCTGAAACCAGACTGGAATTTTGAGAAAATTTTGAATTTTTCAAAATGAGTTGAAAGTCTGATATGTATTAGTTTTTCAATGATTTTTGAAAAAAAGTGGTTAGCAATGAGATTGGTCTGTAGTTAGCTACATTGGTTTTCTCTCCTTTCTTGAAGAGTGTGGTTACCAATGCCCATTTGAGTCGGTCAGGGAATACACTGTCGTTTAAAACAGCATTGCATATGTGGCTTAATGGAGTACTGAGTTCCGAGGCAAATTGTTTTATTAGTTTACTACTTAAGCCATCATAGCCACAGGATAACTTTGATTTTAGGCTTTTTATTATTTCCTCAATTTCTTTTGCCGTAGTGTTCGGACATGTTATAAGGGGATATTCTGATTTATGCGATACTGCTGTGTGGTTCGTATTATGACTTTGAGCTGGTTTGCTAATTAGATTATCAACAACATTAAGGTAATATGAATTGAAAGCATTAGTTGCTGTTTTTGTGTCAGAAACAGTTTTGTTTCCAATGCTTATTTTGATTTTTGAAAATGGCTCTATTGTTTTGCCTGTTTATTTTTTTATAATGTTCCAAGTAGTTTTGATTTTATTGTCAGGGTTTTCATTAAGACTGCTAAAGTACTTTCTTTTCGCTTCTTTAATTACATTTCTTAGAATTTTGCAGTATTTTTTGTACCCATCTGCTGTGTCTGGATTGTTACTGATTCTAGTGGCTTTGTAAAGTTCTCTTTTGTGATCATACAAAATTTTTATTCCTTTAGTCATCCACAGATTTTTCCTTGCCTCATTTTTTTATACGAACTTGTTTAGAGGGGAAGCTGTTTTCATAATGCAGGAGAATGGAACTAAGAAAAGTGTTAAATTTGGTATTTACGTTCGTAGAATAGTACATTTGTGACCATTTTTCAGTGTTAATAGCAGGTTTAAATTTAAATTTATTGGCATTTTCACCTGATAACTGTCTAATGGTTTTATAGTAGGTTTTCTTCATGCTCACATTTAACTGAGAGATTTCTTAAACTTGTGCATCATTGTCTGACAGCCCATTTATTACAGGCAGACATTGACTGGATTAAGTGATTACTTATAAAGATGTTATCTATGGCTGTTTGTGTGGTACCTTCAGTTCTGGTTGCAAAAAGGACTGTTGGTTTCAAGTTGAAAGTCCTTAGAAGATTGTCTAAACTAGCTTTTTTATCAGTTTCTTTTGAATAATCAACATTGAAATCTCCACACAGAATTATTTCCGTATTGCAGTTTAAATAGTAAAAAGAATACTTTCTAATTTACTTAGAAATGTGCTAAAATTTTCCTGAAGGGGCTCTGTAAATGCTTAAAATTATGGCACTCTATACAAACTGAGCAACACTCAAAAGTTTTTGTCTTCACAACTAGTTACCAGTATTACTTGTTGGTGACAACATGACTTAAGTCATGTTATTTTTGACAAAAATACAAGTATCTCCTTTTGACATATTGGTTCTACAGTAACTGGAGCAGAGAGAGTAGCCAGGAATACAGACACAGGATTTGAACGTTTGGCCTAGGTCGCTACGAATATTATTGAGACATATGGATAATTCAACAATTTTTTTAGTTAGTCCTCTAATATTTTGATGAAATACACATATGTTGTTTAAATATAACTTATTTTTTGTTTTAAAAGTATCAGGCTGATTAGAAGTTTTAGATTGTTGCTTGAATGATGTATCCAGGTTGAAAGTGTTGTACATAGAATTATTGTTATTATTACTGTTTTTATCAATATTGCAAGATTTTGACCTTATGGGCTCAGATTGATTCAGCCTAAAAAAACTGGATCGGTTTCCTACAATAACCTGGATATTACGGGTAGAGCTATGGTCAGCACAACGTCTGTCAGCAATGAGGTCGGCAAGCTTCCACTTGCCAACAGAGTTCAGGTGCAGACCATTATTGGTATTTTGAAATGTCTTATCTTGGATTATTGTTTCCTGTTACATCATGTTCAGCAGCGGAAGGATACAAAACATTGAGTAGCTGAAGCAACACAGATGCAATGGAATAATTATGGCGATTGAACATAAAATATAATATATGCAACCACATTAAAAAAAAACCATTAAAACAACAATATGACACCTGAAAAACATAAGAATGTAAATGTATTTTCTGTGCATCCAGGGTACTGCTGTATTTGTGTAAATTACTGACGTGTGAAAAACATGCAGAATAAACAAACACTGAAACCATTAAACAAAAACACTGAAATTTACAATTACATTAAATAAAACACAACACATGCAAATACCTTGTCAAAAATTTTTCCCACCCCCTTCTCTCGGCACTGGGCGGCGAGGGGAATTTCCTCGGGGGAGTATTCGGCAGTGCGGCAGATGGGCTAAGGGAAGTGGCGTGTTTGGACACGCGTCAAATGCCCTTCCCTCTCGGAGACCATCCGCGCACTGCAAGTCGTCTCACAGGCCAGCATCATGAGCGCAGCCATCACTGGTGACGGCGGGAGCGGAAGTAGTAGCGCCCTTGCTCCTGCGTGCTGCAGTGCTCCAACTCCGATGTGCCACCATGACCTGGACGTTGAGACTTTGGAATGTCGTTGCAGGCTATACATGCACATCTGTAAGTAGGTGCTTCGAATAACCCTAGGGGGTGGGAAGAATTTTGTGTTGAGGACTTTGATGATTGCAGGTGCGCGTGCGCAGGAAATGGTGTACGCCACTGTCCAGCAGGAGAACAGGTCTGTCACTACCAGTATGAACCTCTTGCCGTTGAAGGATCTGGGGTAGGGCTTCATGAGGTCCAGTGTGACAGTCTCAAATAGCTCAGTTGGCACTTATGGCTGTTGTTGTAGAACATCGGTCAGTCCGGCGGAACTTGAAGCAGTTGCACACTACACACTTCTCGACATACTCCCGCACGTCTCGCGTTATTCAATTTGTTTTAAAAAACCAAATGCATTTTGAAAAAAAAAAAAAAAAACCTCTGATATTCATTTACATAATACCAGAAATAGTAGTAAGTTTCATGTTCCACAAACAAGAACAAAACAATTTCAAAAAGGAGTATTATACTCAGGTTTAAAAATTTATAACAAATTACCATCTCAACTACAAGACTTAAGTAAAAATAATACTATAAATTTAAATCCAAACTTAAGTAATATTTACTGTCACACACCTTTTACTCAAGAAGAGTTCTTAAATGCTTAACATGTAAAATTGTGATGCATAAGTTAATATTTAATTGTCACTGTTATATAATATATTGATTGTGACATTATGTAGCCAAATGTTTTTAAATTTTAGTAAACTACTATATAAGTGGTTATGTTTTATATTTATTGTAGTGTTAGTTTTGTACAGATTGACATATTCCATAGCTATAAAACTTATGCTTGTTAACAGCTCTATGAAATGAATAAATAAACCTTAATCAGCTAGACATACCCCTCACAGGTATTAGACTGGGTGTTCAAACATGATCCTGCAGGCACAAGCGTCTCGTGCTAATCCGAGTGACGACTATGCTGGCGTCCTTCCACCATCATTTCGCCAAACCAACGTACCACAGCTCACCTCGCAAACTCCTGTGAGGACCGGTCGATGTTAAAACATAACCTTAACTTATAAAGTCTTTCACATTGTACTATACAAAAACCGAGGTAATAATAACTAGGTACTCACAACTGAATTGCATAATATGTAGTATATTTTGTGCTTGCATATTCTTACTTTAACGTTTAAAAATGTATCTTTGGGTTGTGTGTCGGTTACCTCGCTGCCTGAACATTTTCGCCAATTGTTTTCACCCTTTATTAAAAATATGTTCTCGTTCGTAAGATATTAAACGATAGACAGGGGTATTTATATGCTTTACATGCCACATACACAACACATCATGAGCTTTGTTTTTCTAACATCTGTACATAAAAGCAATTGGTCAAAGGTACAATTTTAGTGACTAGGCAGATTTACTCCTTATTTTTTCTTTAGTTACCATAACCTGAAGCGTTTGAAAGACGATTGATTATTACAGTTGTGTTTTTTGTAAGGTAAAGAAGGTGAAAGGTAGTGTATTCGCACCACATCTTTCAAATATGTATAATTAGTTAACAATTAAAAATATTATACAGTATTATAATATTAGTTAATGGCGAACATGGCGGAAGGTGTGTGTGATATAAGGTCGTATTAATTTACTTTACAAAGAGAAGAAGAAGTAACACATGTTGCACAACTTAAAATGGAAATATATTTGCTAATACTAACATACATGATGAAATTTTTTGCTGAAATCAAGTAAATAATTCAAATCATAACGAGTGTATCGGCGAGTTAAAATTGCTTCTGACGCAGTTACGTGATGAAAACAAGTCTTTACAGGAAATTATCAAGATTCTTTACAAACAGATTAAATCACTTCAGTCACAGGTATTAACGAGTGATAACAGTGCTGCGAACAAAAATAGTGAGTAAACTTCTTGGACTAATGTAGTTCGGAATAAGAGAACCGAGTGCTTACAAACATTTTCTCAACCATGCAGTGTAGCTCCACCTACTACAAATAGATTTTCCATCCTTCAAGATCTTAATAGCAATGAAGCTCATCAAAGTCAACCTTGTTTAACAAGGAAAAGGCCTGTGTCTCCTCTCCGCCCAAGCAATACTTAGGAAGGCAAGGTATTTATGTTTACCGATAGTCAAGGTCGAGGATTAGCGAACAAGGAGCAAGATAATTTAACGAACTATGAAGCATGTGGATTTGTCAAACCATGGGCACCTATGTCAGAGATTTCTAAAGGAATTCCTGATATTTGAGAACATTTTACAAATACAGACACTGTATTTCTTATAGGAGGTACAAATGATGTGGCTAAAAATGAAGGGGAGAAATTTTTTGAATTTCTTAAAGGAAAATCTAGTATGTTTAATGTCCACAAATGTGATCCTGGTAGATGTACCACACAGATATGACCTTGATATGGAGTCTTGTGTTAATAAAGAAATCATTTCTGTGAATGATAAAATTAAAGGACTATGTGATTATTTCAAAAATGTTAAGATAGTTAAAAGTAGTGAGCTGCCCAGAGATGCACACACAAAACATGGTATGCATCTCAATGGGAAGGGTAAAAGGGAAATTGCTGAAAAAATAAAAATTTATGTACTTTGTACTAAAATTGATAATAGGTTTGTTTTACCCAGCGTCTCTCGCGTCACCCTGGAGTTGGAATAATGTTGACCCAGGTCAGAGAGAGTTGTAGTCGTAAAGGGCGAAGGAACGCTTTACTGCTTGCATGCATTTCTTTTTGTGATGGACGAACTAGCAGAAGTTATCGGGAATGTAATAGAGAATGAAGAATTATCATGTACGAAATAAATGATTACATTCTGTTGTAAATAACACCATAACAACATCCCTCCATCATTTTCCAATGTTGTTTGGAATAATAAGTTATTCTCATTCATATCACTACGAACGTTAACAGACCAAGATGTAGCAGACTAGCGCGCAAATGTCTAGCAGACGATTTGCCCCCACAACTCTACCTCGCGAGGTGGAGCAGCGGGAGCATAACCTACTTGACTTGGTGGCGCTTGACTTAGCGAGTAAAACGGACCCCCGCCATATTGTTTCCCAACGAGTTATATAGTAAACATAGAGGGGCGGAAGAGCTTTCTGGGTGAAGCCCAATTGAACTTGTGTCGGCCATGTTTTCCATCGTCAAAACAAAGGGGCGTGGCAGGGTGTTGGTTATGTATAATAACGTTTGTGTGCCTATAATAACAGAAAAACAAAGCTTACGATGCATTGTGTATGTCTATGTGGCATGTAAAGCATATAAAGACCTCTGTCTATCGTTTAGTAATTTAGAAACGAGAATAAATCGTAAATATAGGAAGTAAACAATCGACGAAAATGTGCACGTAGCGAGTATCTGGCTCACAATACAAATATATAAATTTAAAAAACGTTAAAGTAAACATATGCGGACATAAAATATACATATTACGCGTAATTACGTATTACGTGTAATTATTGTTGCCTCAGTTTTGTGTATAGTACTCTGTGTAAGACTTTGTAAGTTAAGGTTATGTTTATAGTATTACTCTCTATGGTATTACTGGTAAATGTAAATTATAAAATGTCTGAACATACGCAAATAAGCCTGCATTTATATATACAAATTAAAAATAAATACTATAATACATTCTTACTACTACAAGAACCATCAGGGTGGCTACAAACTGCTGGAAATATAATTCCCTGACTTTTCCCACCCAAATTGAAAATTTTCCCTGACCTAATAAATTTTTTTAACCCAATTTTTTATGCTTTATAAAATAAATCATTTTTTCTTTGGCCAATTCAATGCACTTTGCACATAGTACAATTTTTAATGTACTACTAATATAACATTTGTGTTGTTTCTAAACCATTCTTGTAACGGGGCAAGTTAAAAATCAAATAAATATTATGGATATATGCCATAACAGCAAACTGTGAGTCAAAGAAAACCAGACAATACATGCAGACAAACAGAAAAGTAAACAACAAAAAGCATCCTTTTGCTTCTCTGCATGTATTTGTCCGATTTTGTGTAACAAACAATTTGCTGCAATTATGTATGTCCAAAATACTTTTACGATTTGTAATATTTGCATGAAAAATACATGCCTCAGAAAACACTGATTGCATAGTAAACACACCAACAACATAATTTGTGTGCTCTATTGTTGCAAATTTATAGTAAGTATGCCTATAATAAAATAAAAATTAGAACTGACAGTTACAACTCTTAAGTACATTTTGACTGTAAAAAATTTACAGTAATAACTAACTTACGACTTCTCACAATCGACAAATTAAAAGGCCTACTACATGAATAAAATATTTGTGTAAAAACTTCTTACCTCAGGAGAAACAGATTCATTTCATAGTTTACACAATATTAACAATATGCTTTACGTTCTCTAATCCTGCATGTTAAAATAAAATAATTAAATAAAAATTACAACAGACAGTTGCAACTAAAGTAATTCATTTAAATTGATGTCAAAAATTCAGAGTAATACAATTGTTACATTGGGAAATTAAATTTACAATTTCATGTAGTACACAATTAAATTATGTGTGGAGAAAATTCTCATCCCATAATAAACATATTTAATGAATACATACTACCTACAATCAAAAAGCCAAGTAAGTAAACCCCCGTTTTATCGGACCTCCATTCAGCGAACTTTGTATTTATCGGACAAAATCTGGCGATACAAAATTATTCCACCATCAGGTCTAATAATCACATGCAGCACAAGACCTACCTGGTTATTGTGCTTTGGTGAGTGACATCAAGCGCGCGCAAGGATAGCCGTGTAACAGGGTAAGCAGAGCTAGTTGCTCATCGTTGTTTTGACATGTCCGGACAAGAATGACTGTCGTATCTACTTGAATTTTTTACGCAGTTGATGTACGTGCGCGATAAAGATTACGCACTTTTTAAAATAAAATTGGCGTCTGCAATAGGACAGAAAAGAAATCAAGTAACTTTGACATCAAGCAAAAATTTTGAACTAATATAATAGTTAAGAGGCCGGTGTTTCGGTAGCAAAGTTGTGTGATGATTATGGTGTCACGAAACAAACTATGTCGGACATTCGTAAAGCAAATAACTAGTTAAAGAGTTATGTGTTAAAATATGATGTTGAACAAAAAACATTGCCACCGTTGGCCCAGGAAACACGTGAAACTTGCTACTGCATCTTCACACGACGAGGCAGTGTATTGTTGCGTGCCATGTTCCTGGAGGCCAGTGGTCGGCGGTTGTTTCGTAACACCTTGAGGGCTGGCCGATGACTCAAAGCCCGGGTGGCTCATAGTGGGAATCCCGCCGCAACTACGTCATAGATACCTGTCCCAACTGCGTCTTAACCCTTCGAGGGCAGCCGACGTGACTACAAGCACATCCGAAACATGATGAAATATCTATTTTTAGACCCCTGTAATGCTGGGAACACCCGACTGTCTGGGCTAGTATAAAACCACAGAATCGGCACATTTGAGGAGAGTTCGCTATTGGTAGTGCTAGAGGAAGGTGCTACGCCTGTGGAGAGAGACTGGTGAAGACATCTTGGTGACGTCAAAGTCTACTGTGAGGCGGCAGGGGGCTACCTTCGGAGCAGTGGTTGGCGATACAAGAGGACTGCTGCGGCGGGCGGACAAGCGAAGAGGAGGTGCGCGATGGGAGTCGAACAGAAGACCTCAAGAGTGAAGACAGCGGTGCACTCGGGGTGCTGCGCAGCACATGGTGAGCCATCACCACTTCGGACTGATAAGGTTGTACATTGTCATTATTAGAAATACTGTTGATTGGATATATGACTGAATTTTATTGTGATTTATAGTGTTTAATTAATTGATGATAGACTTTTCTTGCGCTTTAATTGTCAAAGTTAATTAACGTGTCTGTGACAAAGGAGTAATTGTGTGCATAACTAATTGTGTTGTGAGAGTTCTAGTTGATTACTGTTCTGTGTATTTCGTAGCTTTGTGAGCTATTAAATCCAGTACTTAATTTAACTCTTTTATTTGTAATTATAAGACCTCTATCCCAAAGAACTCATGGGAATT
>PNEQ01000047.1:3916-28050 GCA_003012365.1 Medauroidea extradentata
GTAGGCGTTTCTACCCACATAGTTAAGATCACATGGTGACTGAGGACGAAGGGTACCACTGGGTAGCACTGGTAGTAGGCGTTTCTACCCACATAGTTAAGCTCACGTGGTGAATGAGGACGAAGGGTACCACTGATAGTAGGCGTTTCTACCCACATAGTTAAGCTCACGTGGTGAATGAGGACGAAGGGTACCACTGATAGTAGGCGTTTCTACCCACATAGTTAAGCTCACCTGGAGAGAGATAACGAAGGGTACCTCTGGTAGTAGGCGTTTCTAGTCACATAGTTAAGATCACATGGTGAATGAGGACGAAGGGTACCACTGATAGTAGGCGTTTCTACCCACATAATTAAGCTCACCTGGAGAGAGATAACGAAGGGTACCTCTGGTAGTAGGCGTTTCTAGTCACATAGTTAAGATTCCTCTATATTTACCTTTCGTACTAATATTGTGTTTGAAAATCGTAGTATTTGTTTTAGAGTATAAATGAAATAAGTTTCTTTGGTGAAAAAATTTAGTATATGTGTTCTTTAACATTTCTGACCTAAATTTTCTTATGTTGTTTAATACAATTTGTAAACGGTGATAGAAAAAATAGTATCCATTTTTTCTATCACTGTTTACAAATTGCATTTAATGCATTAAACAAATTTAGGGCATATGTGTTAAAGGAAAACATACATTTAACTGGTTCTTCAAACAAACATTTCTTATTTATACTCTAAAACAAATATTACGGCTTTAAAACAAAGCATTTGTTAATAAGGCATATAGTGGAATCTTAAGCTCACCTGGAGAAAGAGGACGAAGGGTACCCACTGGTAGTAGGCGTGCCTCGCGATGGCCTCCTGCCCTGCGACGCCACTGTTTGGTCCAACACCCGGAAGTCCAGGCAGCGCGGCGGATGTACTGGAGTTGAAATGCCTGACGACAGTGAATGTACCAGCGAAGAAGCAGTACGTGTTGACGACATGTTCGGGCAGACCTGCATCTGCTACACAGCGGATGTGATCGCCGATATACTGACGACTACAGACGAGCGCCGTAGCTACCAGTAGGAAGAGGACTGTGGCACGGTAATGTAGCCAGAAGACAGGGTTGTTGATGGATACCTTCTTGGCCGCAGAAAGGCGCACATGTTGCGTTAACACTCCGAACGTCTGCAGCATGTCGGAGACAGCGACTGTTGCTGCGTCTGAACAAGCGGCTCGAAGACTCTTCAAGGCCACTCCCCCCCCCCCCCCCCCCCCCGCCCCCGAGCTGTCTAGTTGACTTATCTGTGACCTGGGGCGCACGTCTCTTATCACGCCGTTGATTACCTGAAGGTGGTCTTTACGCGCAGCAATTCTTCGTGTTTACCATATCTGTACACATGTATTTTTTCCCTGCAAAGTGGAAGGTAACACGTAGGATGAAAAAGAAGTTATCAACATAACTAATAAGCCTGCTCGTATCAACATGCGTGAACTTTACTTTAAAACAGTTAATATCGTCTACGTAGACCTAGGAATATTAAGAAGTAATAAATCATTTTATCCTCGTGCTATCTTCTAGTATGGCGAACTTAAAACAATGAATACTTAGGACAATGTTGCTAATAAGTATAAAATGGGCATTCTTTCTGCCCTCGAGTTCTTGATCTTCGTGTATACATTTATGAGTTCGTGTAGTGAAACATTTGTAATAGAAGTTTTAAAATTACTAAAAATAACATGAACCAACAACTGTAATTTGGCCTTATCTAACTTAGTGATAAAGCTGTACAATGTCTAAAGAAACTACGAAAATGTTCTCAGATACTTCATGTGATATAACACAAATTCGAAGAACAACAGTATTTAAATGTGAATACGATACGAACAAAATACATTAAAATAAAGCCGCTGTAATAAATACTACGTGCGTTTACAATTAAATGAATTTCTATTATATGGTTAATTTAGATTATTTTTTTAACTCCACCACAGTAGGCAGCAAAGTCGTGCCACTTTAATTCGAACTATACTCTGTCCACTCTAAGGTTGCAGCAGAAATAATAGTTGCTAACGAAATAAATGAAAGCAATTTAATTATATCTTGATTCCTCGCATTGTGATTGTGCCGTACCATAGTTACCTTGTAGTTTTTATATTTCAAATTATATTTATGCTTTGCAAAAATTTAATTGTCATTCACTTGAACGAATTTGCTGCAACCTTAGAATGGATAGAGTATATGTGTGTACAATTCTGCTGAAATTCTAAAAATAAATTTTCCGATATAATTGTGATCTACAAATGTTTAATTTGGGAGTACTTCGTTTGCCCTAAAGTAATTTTGCCAAAGGCATTTGCCCTACAGTCATTTGCCCTAAAGACGTTTGCCCTAAATGTGTTTACCCTCAAGTCGTTTGCCCTAAAGTCACTTGTCCTAAAAGCGTTTGCCCTAAAATAATTTGCTCTAAAGTCATTTATCCTAAACACTTTAGGACAAACGCTTCTAGGGCAAACGACGTGTACTCTTTTAATTTGACACACTTCCGATGATAATAACACGACATAAACTAAACACATAAACTCAAGTTAAATTACTAAATACTTTACGAGTTCTGAGTTAAATGAAATTCTAGAAAATACTTCCTTGGATATCACAAGTGATCACATTGTGTTCAAACGGCCGGCATTTATAAAATACGGAATGGGTGGCGGGGGAAACAGGATATCCCCGAGAAAATCCGCCGAGAAGAGGCATCATCCGGCACGATTCCCACATGCGAAAATCAGGGGGTCGACCCCGCCGGGAATCGAGTCCTGATCGCCTTGGTGGGAGGCGAGAGGTCTGACCTCTCTGTCACCGTGGTCCCAGTACGAACAGGGCAAAGTCCCCTTGCAAAGTGTTATAGGCGATTAGAGATAAAGTGAGCAGTTTTAAAACGACTGCTACTTTTTTTTCTTTTCAGTTAATTTATATTCACCTGCCAAGTTTCGTTACAAACAAAGCGACCTGAGTAACATTTAAAAGCCCACAGATTGTGTTGTACTCAAAAGTTGTTATCTATGGTCACAGTAAGTACTATTTTAAAATTATTATTCTGGAAACGGTGGTCGTCAAAAGTACTTTCTTTATCGTGAACCAACTAGCCTATACCAATTTTGATGCAGTTGTGAAAAATTGTTCCTTAGATGTGTCATGTTAAGAAAATATGTTCAATAAATATCCATTAAAACGGTATAAATAAAAAAAGTCACATCACCCTGGTAAGATATATGTGTAACAATTTCAGTGAAATTCCTTGGATATTACATAATATGATAAAATGGTCGCCATTTTGAAACAACATTAACATCAATAATTCAATATATGAAAGTCAATTCTCCTTGCTAAGATCTTTATGTGTACCAAGTTTGATGAAATTGTAAAGTACGTCTTTTTAGCTAACTCGTGTGATCAAATAATATTAAAATTACCGCCATTTGAGAACTCTAGTTTCTTTTTGCTTTTAAGATTATTCTGCCATTTTAAGTCTCTTTCCGAAGGAAAATGTAGGCTTATGAGATCACCTTCCTGTCTGTGCATCCGCGTATATGTGTGTGTATATATATGTGTGTGTACGTGTATGTATGTGTGTGTATGTATGTATGTGTGTATCCCTAAAAACGTTTGAATTAGTGGAGCGAAATTCATCAAACTGTGTACACATGTAGTAATTTGTAATCTGACTTGACTTTAATATATTTTGTTTACGTCCTGATTATATTTTCATAATGGCGGCCATTTTAATATTTTTCCATGAAGATAAACATCTAAGAAACCGTACTTTAGAATTTCATCAAACTTCATAGGCCTTGACTTTCATGAATTTCGCATATCCTGTGTTCATATTTTCAAAATTGCGGCCATTTTTATACATTCAGCTGTCTAACATGTCTTAGGACACATTATTTGTAAATCCTTCAAACTTGGTACACACATACTACATACAAAGCTATCTTGACTTTTGTGTATGTGGTTCAACCTGAATTCATATTTTCGAAATATTGGTAATTGTTATATTTTCAGCACAGTGTTACATGTAATAGGAAACATTTTTCAACAAACTTGGTACACAGAGCTGACTTGACTTTTGTGTATTTCGTTCATCCCGGTTCCAAATTCTCAAAATGGCGGCAACTTTTATATTTTTAGCATAGTCATACATCTCTTAGGAAATATTTTTATGAATTTCATCAAACATGGTATACGTATACTGCATACAAAGTTGATTCGACTATCGTGTTTTTCGTTCATTCTGTGTTCATAATTTTACAATGGTAGCCATTCGTATATTTTTTGCATAATATGTGTTATCTGATGACATATTTTCGGAATGGTCATCAAAGTTGGTGTACATACTACACACAAAGCTAACTTCACTCTTTTGTAATGCATTTTGAAAACGGCGACTATTTTTAATTTTTTTGATAAAAAAAATTTTTAAGAAAATTTTTTCTCTAATTAAATTTAACTGGGTACTCGCATATTACTTAGCAAGCCGACATATATTTAGTATATTTCGTGTATAATACGTTTTAAAAAAAATTATTATTAGATTTTGGTGTAATTCACCCTTGTACTAACGTATTCAAATAATTAAGTAAAATAAATTTTGGCAACTTCATGATGTATGTAAGTTTAATTTCAAACTATGTATTTTTATGTGTGGAAACTTTTACAAAACTTACATTACCGTATTAGCTAGTTCCTAGCCTCACCCGTTTCTCTCGTTCACTACAGACAAATAAAATTTACTGTCAAAATAAGAGTAATTTTTTTTAATGTTCAAAGCATTGGCAAAAATTGAGACTTCTCAATATTTAACCTCTGGGTTTATCAAACACAAAAAGAAATTCACTGTTTCATTTAGTTTAATAAATACAGCTTTTGTGACGGCAATATATAAAAATAATTTAGACTCTATTGCAGGACAAAAATATCTACGGGAGCAGTTCATTTACATTGACTGATAGCTGGCTTACATATTTCCACGGCGTCGGCGACATGGTAATGCAGCAGGAAGTCTTGCTTGTAATTTCACTAAAATATATATAATTAGCTGGCACGGGTGCGGCTTCTTCTTACATTCCGACGTTCCAAATAACTACTATCCTAAACACGTCTCTCCATCGTGTTCCTAGTGTAGGATGGGAGTCGTACAATATTACATTTTAACACAGAAAATCAAGATTGCGGCAAAATGGTGAAAATTCTTGGAGGGAAGCTTCTAACAGAGCCTATATTTTCAAATTTCGTACCAAATTCTCCAAAGTACACACAAAAATAAAGATCTAGGATAAAGTATTACTTCTTATAGAGAACTTAAATATTTTGTGATAGTACACAACACTAAACTGGAACAAACATAAAATATTATTTCTATAACAAAGAAGCAAAATAAAATTATGTGTGTGCAGTTAACCATAATTAGATTAAAATTATAATTACAAATATTAGTTGTATTTGGGTGAAGCTTTATATACTAGGTAGGCCTAAGAGTGGGCTTTAATTAATTTCAACACTGAACATAGCAGTGTGTAATGTTACTATTACAGACAGCCCTTCCTGCTGTTTCTACTGTGAACAATATGTGAACTGGAACAGTAATCCTGTAACAACACATGGTTTTGTTTACCATTGCACAGGTGGCTGATAGCAAGACAACAAAGTTAACACTCTCATCAGGCTTAACAGCAAACTCTGTACAAGTTAAATGTCAGTGGATTAACAAAAAAAATTACATGTCTTGGAATTAAAGTAACTTCAGTATAGTAAGTGTCTGAACTTGGTTTCTGAAACAAATTTTAAAAAATACAATACGTTATCCAAATTTTCCTCGTAAATAATTGTAGTAGCCTTGTCTGTGTTCAAATCCAGGTAACCACTTCCTGGAAGTTGTGTAGTAGCTATACACATTTAAGTAGCTAGCAGGAACATTCGAAGAAGGCAGGAGATAGGATTGAAGGACGAGTAATGCTGAACTATCTCTTCTCACTCTGCATCTTCTCAGTCAGTGACTAATGCCTGGCATTGTACAGTCGCACATACTCTTCTAGTCTTGAAAATATACGGGCAACAGTACATTCCTTACATACAATCACATATGAAAACTAAAAAATAACGTTACACTTTTGTCAACCATTATTTGAAAGTTAATTACCGCCTATGAATTTAATACAGTAAATGCTTTTTATGAAGTGTCTTTCATGCAAAAAAAAATTAGTACTTAAAATTCACTCGTAAAATGTTTTCTCGTGCTATTTACTTAATTTTATTAGTAGTTCACACATTATGTAACTGTCAATGCTGTATTAACGTGTTTCACGATGCATTCGCTTAAAGTTCACTTTTCTTCATTGTGTTGTCTTTGTAAACAGCAATTCATAGTCTGCAGTCCCGATATACTGACTGCCTGGAAAACTACTGTGTTTTGTTTCGTCCCATAGTTTGTGTCGTTTGTTGTTTTTTCTGTTTGTCCCTGATATCTTTGTGTTTTGTTTCGTCTCATCGTTGTGCCGTTTGTTGTATTTCTGTTTGTGTCTGATATCTACTGTGTTTTTGTTTCGTCTCATCGTTGTGTCGCATGTCAACTTAGATTTCTTGTTTGATTTCTGTTATTTAATTAATTTTCTGTTTGTTCCTTGTTTTATTTGACCCGATTAAATTTTTGGAAATTTATGTTGTGTATGTATCCTGTTGACTAAAACATACTCTGCTTATTTGTGTTTTTTTCTTATCTTTAGTTTTCTTTGGCAGTCATTTATTTCGCAATGGAGTATGTCCATGCAAATAAATTCAGTCACAAATATTTTTGTAGCTACATTGAACATGCTTGAGTCAATGCTACTCCTCTCCTATCAAGTTTGGAAGAGAAAAGGACAGTTGTGAGGTCTGCAAGTCAGTACTGCATCTATCTGTTGACCTAGAAATGTGTATATTTATGTTGTTAAACTACCTGACACAAAATGTGAGAGCGATACGAAAGTAGCCGTCCAATGAATGGTTTATAAGAAAGAAATTAAATTAAACAATAATGATACTAAAAGAGGCAAGTCCGTGGTAAGGGGTGGGTGGGTAATAATGAGGGGTACGTGCGTAATGACAAGGAGTACGTGCGTAATGATATGGGGTAGGTGCGTAAAAGTTTGAAATGGCCTCCGCCATATTGGTCTACACCCCCCCCCCCAGACAATTTGTCTAGAGGTAATTGCTGGTAAGGATATAATTATTTGAATCCTGTATTATTGATGCAAATATTAGATTAATATTGAAAACACGACGTTTAAATTACGACTTGCCGTAGAATGAGAATGTTACCTCACAAGCTATTATTGTGTTTTGAAGAAAATAGGATGACAAACTTTAGTAGTCGAGTTGAAATTACCAATTTGATTTGGAACGTTCCTTAAAGATAACATCAGGTGCACCCTAGTGATAGCGTGAAATTTACCGTAGTACACTTCATAGGATATATTTCCATACAGAAGGAATGGAATGCACTTTCTCCGCAAATGCATTTATCCCTATACACCTAAATATTAACGTTAAATTAAAACTTTTGTGTATACTAGCAACTGATATTGTATGTCCCATTAACACAATATTAACTTGAAGACTATCTAAGTGTGTTGGTTACATAATTTGTGAGGAGTCATGGGGAAATAAACATTTACTAATTTTAGGATAGGTTAAGTCACATTTAAACGCGACATCTTACATTTTGAATTAATTATTGAAGAAGAATTGTTTCTCATATAGTAATTTAATTAATCTATTTATTTTCGTCAGTTATTTATTTATAAAAGATAATGAATGAATGAGAAGACGTGTGTCAAGCTACATCAGTATTCGTATGCTAGTCGAGGGATTTATCTTTATCGTTGACAATAAGGCAATATATGTGCTGCATGTATAGTGCGAGTTGCCATGACGAGCTCAGAGATATTTGTGCAGGAAGAGAGAGATAGAGAGAGACTGTGCAATCATACTTGCAGATTGTCTCGTGGAAACTCCCACATGTCGCTGTGAACTGACATTAACTGTGGCCCACTGATGTATTCTGAGTGTACTCGCACATCTTATCTCTTACAGAATGAACATTCATGTGTTAGTCACGAGATCGCCTACATCTGCTGTGTGACGTCACTCAAGCAAGGTGTTCTCAGTGTAACAAACTGTCGCAACTACAGGAGAATACTGATAACTCACCAAGCAACCAGACAATATAGGACCTTCACTTCAGTGGGATACATCAATTACTATTTGAAGAGGAATGGAAAAGTATGATATCGAGCGATTGACTGGAATACTCATTCTAGGATAAAATCTGAACTTTTATTTTGCCGAGAAAATATTGTATAAGTGGCGTTGATTATACAACACTAGTCTGCATTTTGCTTTGATTTCTTGCAAAAAATTTTAAACTCGTTTTAGAAAAATATCAAGGGCTTGAAACCATAAAATATGCAACATTGGAAAGCTGTAATTGTTATGATTTTCAATATATTAACATCCAGAGCTCTGTGGCAATCGACTTAAAAAAACATATTATTTGAAATAACTTTCTAATTAATGTATTTCGGATTTTTTAAAATTAAAATTTGCTGTTTGAGTAATTTTGACATTCAATGTAAAATTACGTATCTAACACCAACAGTTTTATTACCAACTTGTTACCAACGCTCAGCCAACTTACGTACAAAATATTTTTTATGGTTGGCACAATGTGGGTGGGTTATGGAACGTTGTACCAACATACTGAGAACAATATATTATCCAACAGTTGGATTTCCAGCATTGTTCAGCGTACAACGAACAGAGCAAAATTAACATAACATTATTTTTTTTAAAACTAATTAACCGCATTATGTAATAATCTGAATAATTAATTAAGTTGTATTTTAAAAACGTGATTTCGAACTCTTTATATAAAATTTTGGTTTTGCAACGTTGGCTCTATGTAATTATACACACTAAACCCCAACAGTATGTTTACCAACTTGTTGCCAACATTCAACCCAAAAAATTTTAATAAAAAGGGTATTTTGGTCTTCCAATATGTTTAGACATTTTAAATTTAATATAACAATTTTCAGAATGTTGCTAAATCATTGCAATAATAATACACCTTCGAACATATTTGTTGGCATACTACATTGCCCTAACGTTGTAGTTACATGAGTTTTTCAACACAACGTAATGCCAACGGTCCCAACCAATTTAATTTTCAATGTTGGCCCAACGTTGCTTGCTACTGGGGCGTTTATTTACTCTTGGTACTTATATGGACACGTCAGCAATTAAGTTACCATTATATGTGTGTATGTGCAAGTACTGTTTACATATAGGATGTACTATCAAATGAATGAAATATAACATTTTATTTTGAGAGTTACTGAATATGGAGACTATTTTAAGCATGGAATACGAGCAGATCCTGTTCTGCATAGTTTACACTCAATTCATGTCATACATTGATTGCATTTTAATTTGATAAACTGTGAGTTTGAAGTGCGAATGTTTTACTTTGGTTTATATTTGTAACGGTTCTTGTTAACAACTACTGAACTACAAAGTTTCGTCTTTGGATTTGTATAATATTGCTAAATGCCACTGTCTGTTGTTGCAGTACAATGGCATCCATGCCGCTCTATGACTTATGACTTTGCAAGGTCAATATAACATCAGGTCAGGTCTTCGTATCAGTGAGGAGTGTATCAGGGATGGCCATGTGTTGAATAATGTTTAAACAATGTTTGATAAGGCTCTTGTTTTACTTTAGCTCTAGAGTCTAGTTTTCAGGATAGCATTACTCACACTTTACTCACATATCGAGCCTACTGAAAACATTTTTTTAGCTCGTCTTTTTTTATGAACTTTCATGAAAGAAGTTAGTGTATCTCTCACTGTCTGGAAGATAGTCAACTGTTTACTGTGCATTTCGCCCGTCCCCGATGCTTCAACATGTTTTAGGAGATAACTAAGTTGACTAGGGCCTATATTCGTTTTTAGTCGCAGCACAGCGTTTTTAATAAGGCAATTCTTATGAATTTATAATGTTACTGTGTCCAATTATTTCTACTTACGTTAGGTGTAGGCATATACTCATTCTGTTTCTATCATCCAAACTATACGTTTGTATAAACGCTATAAAATATACCATAAAATATAAATATAGCTTACTAAAAAATATACAATTTACTATCTTTAGAAATCAAAATATATGTTGAGAATGATTTGCGGTATCTAGCGAAGGAATCACAGTTCTGTACCTCCCGCGCTACAGTCAGTTTACAAAACCTTGCTTACAAGTGAGAATGTAGGTCGTAAGTCATCTGAAGCTGCGGTGTTGTCATGTAAGTTGATGACAGCACGTGTGGGGAGTGAAGTATTCATAAACATTAGCCACACAAACCATGTGTTGTCTATCAGTGTAGCAACCTGACACACTTGGGCCTCTGGTAATATTGTCAACACATGTGTTCGCACCACGTGCTTCCTTCTAAGTAGTTGCAACGTGTGTTGGAACAATTCACTAAAGTCATTATCCACATCGGATAGGAAATACTGGCATTATGTAATTTGTCTAGATAATAACAAATAAATTAGGCTATAGCATATTGATAGAATGTTTAGTAGTATTTTAGCCTAATTCTCGAAGGAAAGAGTAGGCTTATCAGATCACCTTTCTCTCTCTCTCTCTCTCTCTCTCTCTCTCTCTCTCTCTCTCTCTCTCTGTGTGTGTGTCTGTGTGTGTGTGTCCACTAAAAACTTTTTAACTGGTGAACCGAATTTCATAAAACTTTGTAATGGCGGCCACTATAAAATGTTTCGCTCAATCTAGATATCTCAGGAACCGTACTTTATAATTGTATCTGATTGGTACACAAACTACATACAAAGTTGACTTGACTTTTGTATAGTTTGTTCATCCTGGGTGCATATTTTCAAAATGGCGGCAGTAGGGTCTATTTGTACGTTCTAGTACAGCAACTTTTTAAAATTTAAAATGGGATTTTTAAGTTCAGAAGATTTTATGCTTGTTGAATTAGTTGCCCAACATGCATGTTTGTACGTTTCAAAGAGGTTCAAGTACGGAAAAATCATAAATTCATATTTGTATACAAGTGTGTTAGTCTTGTTGACACTACTTGGGGGAAAATTTTCCTTTTACCAAAATAATGTAGCTCAGCCAGTTTTCCCATGATAGCATTTCAAAGTTAAAATATGCATGTTATTTGTTCTTATAAGCAGAAAGTATACACATAATGAAATAAAATATATCACGTAGCGTATAATGTAGGCTTACAAGTAACTAGTTATTGCTTCACATGTACAAAAAATCCCACACAAAATATTTTTGTATTTAAAATAGTTGCATAAAATAGCAAAAAAAAAAAAAAAATAAATAAATAAATAAATAAAATAATAAATAAAATTTCGGCAGTTTTAAAAATATAGAATTGGTTTGTCTCGTATTATTATTATTATTATTTATTTTTTTTTTTGCTGCTTATAAGAGCAAAACGAAGCAAATTATTAATCTGAAATGCTACTTTGTGAAATCTGGCTGAGCTAATTTTTCTGTAAAAGGAAAATTTACTCCCAAGTATATTCTACAAAACTAACACTAATTCTGCGTTTAGAGTAACAACTCAATCCGGATTGAACTAGGAGTAGATTGAAGAATTTAGATTGAAGTGTTACTGTAAACACATTCCTACAAGACTGACGTAGGAGTAAAGCGAGTAATCCAGTCCAGTCGGCGAGGTGGACTGGAGTGTACAATGCGGATTGAAATGTTTACTGTAAACACACATCGGCCTGAACTGAACACAAACCGAAGCGATCGCCATATCGAATCGTTTCTTTGGTTATTTTAGTCTTGCGCTAGCTAAATAAAACTGTTTTATGTTATAAAAATAAATATAAGTGCCAATAATATAAAAATTAATATCCCTAGAGATAAATTCAAATAAAATATCCAGCAAATATTCTCCTCTGATTGTTTATGGCAGTCAATTGTTCTGTACTTCGGTGATTGCAAAGCGATGTCTCTAGATACAGAATCAGTCCTTGTTTACATGTCAATCTGGATCGAAAATTTTACTGTCAACACATTTCAGTCCTCTTTCACTTCAGGTTCGCTGCATGTTGGATCCTGTCCAAGTTCGGTCCAGTCCGGAGTTTTACTATAAAAGAACTACATTTCATTCAAACATAAAATTACGATTCCCCCTTCCCACCTGAACACCCATAGAGCATACTCGTCATAAAAATCAGAACATATGGGAAAACCTGTGATCTGAAATAGGAAAACAAATTTGCGAAACATGTTAGTTACATATAGATATAATTGAACATATAGATATACCTAAAATATGATATATATTCATCAAGGTTTCGTGGTGTTCGAGGCAGTATAAAAGATGCCAAAGTAAATATTTCCTGACCTACACATGTACAAATGTTAGCAAGAAAGTGACAGTACTACAACTGTTTACGCATTTGTAATATTTTGTTACACCTTCAGATATGAGTGAAGTAAAACGACAATCGTCTCAAAATGTTTTTATATAACATAGCAACGCCTAACGTCATAAAAAAGTTACATGTTTCAGCTCCCATTTTTCTTAGAAAATACTATGCCACAGTATATCAATCTTCACAAAAACTAATCTCAACACAAATATAAATATGGACTGATTCACGACACATCCACTTGAATTCTTACTTAGAAAGGAACTCTATTTCTGGAATTTTAACACCGCTCAATGCTTCGGGTAAACAATTCTGCTCGGTTTTGGTTTGTAGAAACATACTGAAACTAGATAACATTTTCTCTTACAAAATGAAATTTCACGTCAACGAAGTTGGCGTATTCATTCATCACAGAATTAGGTATCTTGCATATTGTCCCTTGGTTATCTCAACGTACAATACATGGCGTACCGATAAACTTAGTTGGCCACAGTTCACTCAATATATTTCTTAGCCATGCCATTTCTTTAGTAACTTCTGTCATATAAATATTCTGTCCCGACAATGGCCCTGTAAACAACATTCTTTTCTTGGAATGCCAAGCACTGCTGCTCCTGACAAGATAATAACATATCCAATACAAGATTTTCGATCAACTCTATTATTTTCAAAGTTAGCAACATAAAACAGTTCTACCTGTAGACTGCTAGTTTTCTTTAAGTATCGAAATACATACTGCATATCATGCCTATCATTCATAGTAGGCTCACTGCATTTACGACTGAGATTATTTACAACAAATGCTATATCTGGTATTGTAACTAATTAAATATACAACAAATAATAAATTGTCTGCATATAAATATTTACATCAGAATCTACAGCTTCTACCGGTACACTGCCAAATTCACTAGTCTCTTGTGGTGCAGACAATCCCTTTGCCTTGCCCATTACCAAGCTAGTCTAACACTTAACTTATGTAATGACCAGTGTGGCTGTATCTCAATTAGTATTTAGCACCCTGACATAAAGAAACGGTGACACATAGAAAATCTGGAAATTTTCTGTCATCTTTCATTAAGTGTAGGTAATAAGAGTAGTATGGAATTCTTATTTCGTGACTTGATTTGAGTATATCATCGTACGTTACGATTATTGTTGACTGGATTCAATAACAATTGAATCGGTCATTTGAGTAACATCATAAATCATGAAAAGCAAAGTTGTATGAAAGAAGGAAACACATATTTGACGACTGGAGATGTTACACAGTTAGGGGAAACAACATGGTATACTTACTTCACCCTGAAGTGAACATATTTGTATGCTACCTAATATCAATTAATTCCATTTTCTATTAAATAATATTTTATATTCATGACTTATGAAGTTTCTCAAGTATATTACGTCAAAGTTGGAGGAACAAATTGATAAAGAAACGAGAAAACTGAATGAGCGGCCTAAACAGTATGCCGTTGCGTGAAATGTCTTCTTTACTGTTTTATGCAAGAAACCGAACCCATTTTTTTATAAGAAAACATGTGTACAACACTTTTTATTGCATATCACATAATATGCCAAATGTTGACTTATGTTCATTCCCAATGCCATGACACAACAGGGCTAGAAAGGGTTCAGTAAATTCCCAATTAACACAAAGGTAACAGCACTAAAAGAAAAATCAAACAGGTATATGAGTTTATGACAAAAATACACTACAAATCCCCTTTTGGGCATGTCTTTCTCACAAGTTGGCTACTTTATATGGCGTCATAGAACTGCTTCACTGTCTCTGTCTGGGGTAAAAATCGCTGAAGTTTCTTCAGATCAGCAATTTTTTCTGATAATGGGGTCGCAGCCACTTGGATATGCTGTGTTTGAGGGAAGATGAACTTCTTGAGTAGGAACTGCAAGTAGCTGAATATATGGCGCAGTAGCAATCAATAAAAATTTAGCCACCACAGTCTCATTGTGTTCACCAGAGTGGGGAAACTGCAAGAACTGCGAAATGTTGAAGGTGACTTTCCTCAATCTGTCTCTTTCTCTAGATTCAAAAAGAGAGCATTTTCCGTTTCTACTACCGCGGCCACCATGTCTTGAAATCTAGTATCTGTTCAGACGACACAAGGTTGATCAAAATATATTCTGTGTGTTGAATGCTAAAATCTGCCCTACATATTCTTCGAGAGCGAACATGCAGTCACAGGTCTTAGTTTTTCTCTCCAGCACAGAGAAATCCCGGTCAGAGAGTAGAAAGAATGGCCACTTATGGGGAAATATTGATCGATAAAATTGAACCTCCCAAGCGAGACAAGAGCAGGAAATGCTCTTATAAAGGAGTGTTTTTTATTATGCGCACTGCACCCATCCGAAAGAAAGGTCAAAACGGTCATGATATATGTTCAAATAAAATTTGCACTTTACTTCACTGTCAGGATTCTCTTGTTTGTAAAGTTTGAACATGATTAGTACAGTTAATTTTTCGCTCAAATAGTAGCTCTCTTTATCAAAATAGTGGATACTTTGGTAGGGAAAGTTGCAGTACATTTAATAATTTTTTTTAACAACAGTGCCAGATTTAGCATTCCCTAGTATACTTTTACCCCTCGTGTCTATAGGACTTTTCCCTTTCACGCGAAAGTTTAATTAATCGTCGTATGCATTGAGCACCAACCCCATGAATGGACTCAAAATAAGTTATATATACCTGAATGTTTCCTTTGCTAATAGGTTCCTCACACACAGTCGAAAATTCTCTTTTTGGCTTTGAAGATTCCTTTTCTGGTTTTCGTCGTCTTTTTCTGCTTCACCTCTTCTGTACGGATTAAGCCTGGTAAATAACAGTCTTGTCCGTTTTTCGATTATTGATTTCTTAAGCGTTCAAATATCCCCCGTCCTTCCTGTTCATCTATTTTCGTGAAGCATCGCCGACGATATCTATTACAGCAAAATTTCAGTTTCGTGTTTACTATTTTATTTCTAAACAGTACGTTCAAAGTGCTGAATTACATTATTAATCACATTCATACAGATCAGAAGAATAAAGAGAAACTTTTATAGACAAGTATTTTGGAGTCACTTACAGAAAACAATCATTCTTACCTGCAATTCGGTCCGGGAGTTATTGCTTTCACGGGCCGAACCTGGCCGACTTGTATAAGCTTCTCCTTTCACCTGAGCTTTCTTTTAAACACTGCACACTTAAAATCATTAGCGTTAGTTACGCCTCTTTTTTCTTTTTCCGGCTGTAATGTTTTTATAAAATACACTCATTTTACCAAATACGCTTTTGTGCAAACAACAATACTAATATTTTTCACAGAAATATGCACACAACATATTGTTGCATGTTGGCCTGGCAACAGGCATGTTACATCATGCTAAGCGGACAGCCTGAGTCGACCAGTGATGTCATGGTCTATCGCAACTATGTCGCAACTCCCGAGATACGTCAATGCATATACATGACTACCAACAGGCACGAGGAGGTAATGTCTATTTTTAGACCTCTGGTCATCATGTCCCATCATCGATTGACGTCAATATAGGGGCCGTATAAAAGCATAGGAACTGCGCAATATGAGTCAGTCCAGTATTGTGCAGTCAGTCTGGAGTCTGGAGTCGGAAGTCTGAACAGGATCAGTATGAGTATGAAGTGAGACCGAGAGTGGTGTGAGGCCACGCCCTTAGGGGCGGCGTTGCCACTGGGGCGGCGATGGGCGTCGTGAGAAGTGACGGGCCGAGAGGAGACACTGAGGGTGGTGCAGAGATAAGGACCCAGCGCCTTGGGGGCGGTATCACGATGGCGTCGAGGCTGACGTAACATCGGCGGAGCTGACGAGGTGTGGCGTCTCGAGGATGGCAACACGGCGGCGGTTGTCGGTGTCGAGGCTGTGTGACGCCAGCGGGCTGAAGGAAGGACGAACAACACTAAGGTGTTGTGATGGAGTGCTACAAAGGCAGTGAGCTGTGGAGAACAACACTGATGGTGTTGTGTCTAGGAGGGCAGTAACTGGCTACTTGAGGAGACTGTCTACCCAGTGATTCAAGAGGAGTGTTTCGAGAGTTCGTTATTGGTCTTGCTCGGAGGAGGTGCTAAGCTTGTGCAGAGAGGCTGGTGAGGACATCTCGGTGATGTCAGGAAGACATCTTGGTAATGTCGGAGTCTACTGCGAGGCTACAGGCACATACCTTCGGATCAGTACTGGGTGAGACAAGAGGGCTTCTGCTGCGGGTCGACAGGTGAAGAAGGAGGTGCGCGATGGGAGTCGAACCGAAGATCTCAAGAGTAAAGACAGTGGTGCACTCTGGGTGCTGCACAGTGCAAGATGATCCATTACCACTTCGGTATGTTAAGGTTGTACATTGTCACTATTTGGAAGAATGTTTATTGGATATAATACTGAACTTTTATTGTGATTTGTAGTCTTTGATTAATGGTAAATATTCTTGTGCTTTAATTGTTAAAGTCAATTAACGTTTCTGTGGCACTGTAGTAATTGTGTACATAAAAAATTGTGTTGTGAGAGTTATAGTTGAATGTTGTTTTGTGTATTTCATAGCTTTGTGAGCTATTAAATCTAGCACTTAATTTAACTCTTTTATTTCTTATTTTAAGAACATTATTCTAAAGAGTTCAGAGAATTGCCCACATATAAAGTTTTTGCTAAACTTGTAACAGTATTGCTTCACAATGCATGCCTTTATAGCACAGCTAACCGATAAACAAATGAATGTGTTTTGACAATGATACCAACACAACAGTGTGTCACCACGGTGACAATACGTTTCTTTGAGAAACAACACAAGTCACTGACTTGTGTTTTTTCTCCTTGCAACATCTAAGTGGACACTTCGTTATAGTGGCAAGAGGTTTGCTGACTCTTGTCGTGTCTCTTTGGAACATGTATTTTCTTCTAGAGAATACATGTTTGCAGATATCTCATTTTGTCTAAAACCTGACTTATGTTGTTTCTCAAATAACCGATTCAGTTATAAAAATTCATCATCTTCTTCGCCCTGCATTAACTGCTGAGGAATACCATTTGCATCAATTTTTGGCTGGAATACATTAGAGTAATAAAACTGTACACGTTGCAACTGCATTCGTGGCATAGGAACGTTTGTTTTTAGCCACGCCTTACGAATGGGGCAGTCGCAAGGGCCGCGGGACACTAGCAGCACGGCTTTAACAGCGCTTTCTTATAGGCGCACCTTAAGAAGCATACCTTAATAGCAGCGATGTCACAACTATACGTCATTTCCTGCCTCGAAAAAACCAACAATATTATAACTTCATTTCACGCTGTTGTAGAATTAGCCGACAAAATGTGTTCTAATGCAGTTTTTCAACTCAAGAAACAAGAGGAACTTAGGCCTATATATATAGATTTTTTACGCAACGGACAAAGAGTTATTTTGTTATTAAAATTTTCCTTATTAAATACATACATCAACAAATCTCTTGTAACCAACCCGAGATACAAATGAAAACAATCTAATACTTCATATCGTGATGTAACCAATGTTTGGAATGTATTTAAATTTGAAGGAAATATTTTGCAAAGCCGCTAGAGAAACAAATTAAGTGTGAAACGTGTAATTACTATTATAAACACACTCGCGAACAAAATCATTTAAATAATAAATACATAAAAATAATACAATAGTTAAATGTAAAAATTTAAACAATAAAAAAACCATAAAAAGTAATGAAAATAATTTTAAAAATTAACTAAAATATAAACCAAATAAACGCGAAAAAATTATGGTAAAATGTGAAATTTGCGGAATGGAATACAATCAATTCTACAGAAATCATAAACGAAGTAATAACCATTTGAAAACATCAAATAATGTAAACAAAACTGAAGATAAATATGACGATTATGAAATATATCTGTGATATATGCGTCCGTGATGCCTATGTTGCAGTTATTAATGTTTACTAAAATTGTATTTATTAATTTAACTCCTCAACGCTTTAATGCTAGTTCACTATCATGTTATTTATTTTATGAACTGTAATTAGTGATAATTATTGAAATTGTTTATTATTATATAATCGATCATGGTCTTATATGTGAGACATGATATTGTTCCGAAAGACGGAGTAAATAGGTTGTTTTATAATTGATATATCTATGCTATAAGCGGTGTTGTCTATGGAGCAAGGAAAAGGGGAGTTCTCTCTGGGAGACCAAGGGGAGTGGATGTAATGGCTGGAAGACTAAGAGACATACTAAGAACGACGACGACTTCGCCTTTCTGGGCCATTCCGTAGGAAGATCATCTGGGTGAGCTGGATGCCCGCATTACCCGGTAGACAGAAGGACTGGGGCCTGTCTACTACAGAAGATTGGTAACGTTCATTTATCATGTTACTGTTGTAGGGCCAGCCAGCACCGCCGTATTTTTTTTTGTATCAAGACATGTGACTGACAACTGAGTTCGCCGACTGGAAGTGCTGCAGTCTGTCTCTGCGACGGGGATTATCAAGTAGCCTAGGTCTTAGGGCTTCTGTAGCTAGATATTTTTTAAATATTACTGCCTAGTGATTTTCCTCGCTCCACCACCATATTTACTGAATTTTACAGTATTGTATATAATTATTTCGTATTCCTGCTTCAAATTTTAACATATATTAACATATGCTACCATCTTGTGAATGTTCTGGAATGGCCATACATTATTAAATATTACGTGCGATACTATTATTCCCTGTCTATAGTAACATTCAGTTCCTTTGATGTAGGATTAAAATGCCTTCTAGGAATATCTGGAACGGATCCACGCCATCTTGTTTTAACCCTGAGATAGTTTTCTTTGGCAATGAATTAAATGAATTTCAATTTATGTTGGTGTAGATGCTGATTATTTCGAGTCTCATGCATTCCATTATGATTACAACTGATTTTTCCAGAGTGACTCTATTTAACACAAAAACACCACAATATGAAAAAGAAACAGCGTTTGAAAGTAGATTGAAAACGTATAGTAATACGCCTATACGCGATATAATAAACACAACAGCTTTCCTTAATGGTATAAAACAAATTATAATAAATTAAATATAAGCTAACCTAAAGAAAAATAATTTAAAAGTAAATTTACAACTTGCGTTTACAATAAAAGAGGACTAAATAATGATAAAGTATGCCAAATTACAGCATGTAAGTAGATATAAAATGGGGCTCCGGGCACAGTGGCTGTAGGCAGAGGTTGCAAGGTTAACATCAGTTGATCTTTGACCCCTGTAACTCGACACTCCACCGCCATATTGGATGACATCGCGGCGATAAGTTTGGATACCTTGACCTTTAACCTTGACCTTTACATCAAAGTCTTCAAAGATAAAATTTCACAAAATTGAAAAAAAATTCCCAAAATTAAAAAAAAAAAAAAAAAAAAATATAAATTCTAAAATTCTAAAAGTTTCAAAAAAGTTACAAATATGTTACCGCCATCTTGTTTCCAGCTGCCATGTTGTTTCTAGCAGCCATCTTGGGGTTTCATTCGAGCCTTCTGAACATTTTATTATTTCGCATCTCATCAGATCTCCGTATATATGTAATAAAAAAATTATAAAAATATATTCACATATCAACTTTTTAATAAAAAACTATTTAATAAATAACATTTTATGTAAAACTACTTAATTATAACAATTAACGACACATCTTACCCGGACGAGCTCCAATGACACACTGACTCCCTCCCGACACCACATTTTACATGCATATAATACTTTACTGCTCCCCTCCACTTCTTCATCCCTAATTGGTTTAGTCATGTGATGGATTCTCCTCCACACCCTACTACCATACCTATCACTGCACTTTATCCAACCAACATTCCCACACCCTCATCACTCCCTATCCCATCCCCTTTCCCTTCCACATCCACTCCACTTTCCACCCTCCCCTCTTCCCGTCAGCATCTCGACCTTCACTCATTGTCGTTCCTGTCATTACATGTCACCCACACCCCTACCTTCAGCATTACTTATGTTCAGATACAACTTTCCCTTTACTCAGCTATATAATATAATATCACAGTACCACTGCCCTTACAAGTTTTATTTTTCTGTCATGACTCTACTTTTTCTGCACATTTAATGTAATATGTTTGTGCAGAATTTGATTATAATATTCATCGAACACTTAGTGTAAAAAATCACACTCATTTTATAAAAATTGAACTTTATTTACGAAATATTATCTACATAATACTACATAAAATCACATAGGATCCCTCTTGTAAACACACAGTCAATTACCGTTTTAATAATAACTTCATCCATAGCACTGAAACACAGATATGTAATAGTTTTAATTTACAACAAAACCAATACTACGTACACTCATAAGCTTCAAGTAATGGTGCTGCAATATTGAACACAAATTTCTCATAGCAGAACCACAATTTACGACTCAGCTACAGATGTTGCCAGCATTCTCAATGATGACCCAGATGAAACGCTGATGTGGTGCTGAACATAGTCGAACAACTCACCATCAATGTCGAAGTGGTATCGAACATGGTCGAACAGAAGTTAGATCCACCGTGCAACACCAAGACATCTATACTCTACCATGTCAGTCCTTCCTGAGAGTAAGAGGGACTTTGAAAAAAAAAAAAAAAAAGACAGATGGAAATGTTCCTGTATCGACAAAAATATCAAGGATTGGTATACTTAACCTTATCGAATGTATCACTCACTTGCTTAATGGAGTTGAGGTAGACCAGAAAAGAGATGTAGGCATAACAACTTCAATGAAAAACTAATTTTCGCTTGTACCAAATACAATCTCAGCAGCGAAAATGGTCGGTCGGGGACTCGTTGAAGACTGTAAAGTTACCAGTTATGCGGGAGGCAAGTTTGAAGTGTGCATACCACTACAGATGTTCCTGGGCTTTGCCGACCATTATTAGCATAATTTCATTAATACGAAACAAGAACTTGTGCTACTCCTAGCCAACACACTTACTAATGCCATAGTCAGCACAGGGGATGACCCAGAGGAGCTATTGTTGAGTCACTCTGCTCCATGGATATAATGCTGGTATACACAGAGCTGGGTTACTGGACGACATGTTGGAGATATTATTGGGTCGTATTATACGAGTCGTACATGACTGAGTAATGTCAGTTGTTGACAAGATACAACTATTAAGAGTAGTTGCGACTGTCAGCTGTTATGATGGACGCCATGTCAAGGTCGTCGAGCGGTATACTGAGCTACGCCCGTCACAAGATTATTAGAAAATTGTTCAACGAACATAACTGATGTCTGCTTAGGAATAACATTCACAGAGCTTTACACATTTATACACGTTTCAGGTTCTCCGTGTATCTCTAAAGTTTATGTTGACGCTCCCGAAAACGGGTAAAACAATATTTGTAATGCTTTTTACACGTAAAAATCTTGACGCAACATCTTTTTTAAAAAAAGTATTAGCGTTTATGTTTAATATTGCTTCGTAAAGTGGTAGAGTGAATACTGAATGTCGCATAGAGGGTAGTTATTGGTGGGAAGACTGCACAATGACTGGCGCCTAGAGGCTAGGTTGAGGTGTAATGTGTCGTTCTCATCACTTCCGCACTTATAGGTTCGAACCAGTAAAATACGTTGAACACAACGATGCTGTGGTGAAAGATACTACCAATATCACATATCAGCCTCAGTTCTTGCAGGCGACAACACTCGTTGTTACTGATAAGTAAAAACTGACATCCGCCTTAACTTCTCCGTACTTCCGCTCGTGTTATCCTGCATCGTTATGAGAACGACAGGCATTGCTTACATTATAACTCAACATTTCCCAGTCAGTGGCGTACCAGCTCCTTATTGTACCCTGGACGGACGCTGAGTGTCAACCCCCCCTCCTCCTTCAAAATTCAAAGTGGGCATTATATGGCACCGTCCCCAAAAAGTCACTGCTTTCAAAATTATTTACCGATTACAAATTTATGTGTAAATCATAAAATAAGCCGTCGTCAATAGAAGATAACTTCAAATTTGTTCTTGTTTGAGACATTTTATTTTATTTTTAAATTTCAGTAGTCTTTGTACAGCCTGTGACGAGATATCAGCTGTATCACATATTCGATATATTCTGCAGACATTGAGAGATCGGTGATGTGGCCAGCTTCATTCGGTGGAGTTTGGCTTTAAAGTACCAACGACTAGCAGCAAATAAGGCATTTTAATGCTTTATCTCAGCGAACTTGTCTTTTATAAGTGTCTTGATTCCAGGAATCAGGCAGTATATGCATCTTCCTTTGCCAGCTGATCCCATCTGGTGTGCAAGTTCATGTTGCTATTGGATCTGATTTCTTGCTTTTCAGGTGTTGTAAATTTGCGGTTTCTTGACATTAGAACTATCAAGCCCCTTTCTTACATTAATACGTCTATGAGTATAGTTTCTGTCATGACTTATTTTGCATCGGTTGAGGCGGTTGGATATGGATTTATTGCCGCAAGCAGTGCAGCTCTCTGAGATTTCGTTAGTCTTCTTTTTATTAAGACTAGCTTTACCCTGTGGTGCACTGTACGTCGTGATTGCCTCAAGGTCAGCCTCATAGATCCACTTTAATGTGAGGAAGTTGAATAATACCCATTCTGTGTGTCCTATAGTTTTAAGTTTGTGAACACTACAACATCATTTCTACTTATATACTATTCGTGGTGTTGGGAGTCCAACTTCTCGTCTAATGTCACTCTAACATATTTGCACCGCTGTGCAACTTGTACTGGCTGTCCCATGAAGTGAATCACTGGGATTCTCTTGAAATTTCCTTTCACTCTTATGGATTTTGTTTTCAATAGCGAAAACTCTAGCATTGCAGTCCGAATCTTGCTCCACAACCCGCAAGGCACACCCCATTTAAGTTCCACCTCCTGCTTGAAGAAACTCTCGGCGCATTGGGTATTGGCAAGTTTGGCCCGTGGAAAAAACATTGCACTCAACAGATGTGTGAAATGTGTTGTCAAGGTTGCACAACAGAAGTTTTACTCGAGTTGTGAGACTCAAGAGTACTCACGTGGGCCAGTGTGTTAGTGTGTGTCCCACTTATTGGCTCGTTCACTAAGTGGACTTCTCGCGCTAGTGGTTCTGATCTGCGACAGCCGTGTCGCATTGGCGAGGGCAGGTATTCTAATTACAGCCTGGACATTCTGATCTACGTTTTCCATGGTTCTCTGACATCTCTCCACATGTTGGGATGATTCTAAACTAAAGCCAATCGTCGATTCAGCCCCAGCTCCCTGTCTGTCCGAACCACAGGTCCCATCTCTAATGACCTCGCTGTCGAAGAGATCTTACGCACCACTGCATGCTTACTTTCATCAATATATTTCTTGAATACACTATGAGCATTTTCGTAACCAGAAATGTGTTTCTGTAAAGCAAATAGTTTCCTAATTATTACAAAAATTGTTAACATATTTTCTCAAACTATGAAAGCGTTTGCAGCGCTTCCTATGTGAGCATGACCATTGGTTTCCTGCATAAAATATACTGTTTTCACATCAGCAAACACACGGTAAAGTTTGCCGGTATGTCTTAGATACACGTTGTGTGTGTGTCTATATATATATATATATATATATATATATATATATATATATATATAT
>PNEQ01000048.1:0-16718 GCA_003012365.1 Medauroidea extradentata
CAGAAATAATACGTAGACAAAATAACATTACATATTACTGAGAAAGGATTTTAATGTTAGGAAAATAGCTAGAATATTAGGTAAGTAAACCCAAAAATTCAAGGACTTTTCAAGGACTGGATTAAATCAAGGACTTTTCAAGGCCTTTTAAGGACATGGTCAAAGTTCCAGGACTTTCCAGGACCGTAAGAACCCTGTAATAAACAATCCGGTGATCAGACTACCTTTCAGGTTGTAGGCCTCCCCTTCTCTGTAAATGTTCTTCGTAAAGAGCAGCAGCACGCAATCCATTGCCATTATGCATTTTCAGCATATTCACAAGGCGAATAAGGCATGGCGGTTAGTCAAAGGAACATCACACTGAGTGTCCCAAAACCAAATAACTTAAGAACAGTATTCTTGCCACTTACTAGCCAATTGTTTTAATCACACTGATTCTCAACGCTTAGTAGTTGATGGTTTACCACAATAATTCTGTAGGGACATTTACGGAGCTCCTTATTGGACAATAGTTTTACTACTCTGTTCGCTTTTGACCAATAAGAACACTAACACACAGGTGGCACAGTTAATGATCAGAATGATAGTGTCGGCAGATTTTCGCATGTGGTACTCCTGTAATTACGTAACACTTCCATGACTTGTATTATGTTCCCGATCTCTGTAATAACTACTGCATTGGTACTGAACGGATTTTACTAACAATACCACATATTTGCATACAGACCATTTGTTAATATTGTCATGATGGAAGTCGCCATCGAAAGTCATGCCCGGCAACTCCCACCATAAATTTTTGTCATGAGGCTGGGCGTAGTAAAATAAATAAAGTAAAAAAATAATAGACAGATATGGAGGCAGATGTTAAACAGATGTGGGGACAGACCGTGTTGTGTCGTTGACAGTTATGATATAACTTGTTTGTAGCTAAAGTGTTGACTGTAAAATGAGATGTAAACTGGGGGATGAATGGATATCTGAATTATTAAGCTACGCAAGACTATGAGGTGGAAAGCAAATAAACGTCATAAGTAAATAAAACAGCAATTGATTGAATCATTACGATGAGCAATAAAGATAAAATAAACTCTGTAATTATCAAAACATCACTGGGGGAATTAACACATACTGTACGTAGCTCCTTAAGTAAAATAAAAACAAACAAACAATTTTAAAGACCGAATTTCCATCTTGTAGCTTAGCTACATAAAGTATTAATTGTATGGTAGAGCACAACAAACCTACTGAAATAAAATAACAACTCCGCTTGGCAAACTATCTATTGCGAGTAGTACAGAAAAATGGAAACATAAGACTAACGTCCCAATACGGGTCGCGTCTCCTATCTTGTATCGCGCATGTGCTTGTCACTCATAATCATCTATTAATAAAATATTTAAATCAAGATACATGTTCTGCAATTAGGGACTATCAATTAATGTTAAGGGGACTACAGTTAGACTACTTGAAATAAAAGAATGAATTCAAATGATTAGAGTTTATTACAAAAGATTAAAATTAATTGTTACAAAAATAAATATTACATTAAAGAAAATAAAATTGTAAAATTTGGAAAAAGACTTGTTGTTAAAATGTGATGAACTGTGACCAGATATTACATTAAGATTATTATACTACACAGTAAAGTGGTTTCTGGCATTACAAAACAATCCCGAGGTCATTACATTACTCCGAAAAAATTTAATAAAAGGCAATTGTACTGGCCAACAACAAATACACGCGTCAACGTATCCACGACTATTCAACAAATACCGAACACAAAATCTAAAGGGGAAATAATAATGATTAATAATAAAACAATAACATGAAAAAATACTTATCATTTTGATGTTCCTGTCCAGCGAAGTCTCATCCATCTCAGGGCTACGAAGTCTTCTTATCCCATAATAAAATTTAGAAATTAAATAACTAACTGAAATAAAATAGATGATAAACAAAACTAACTAAACGTAAGTTAAACTCCTGCCATCTGGCCCTTACGCCATCGTCTCGCCCATCGGGGCATCGCCATGATCGCCTACAACTACCAGCCGAAAAACTCTACAAAAAGTCCCACAAAAGAAGCTCACGAAAAGTCCGCCAAAAGAGAGTCCAAAAGAGAGACCGCCAAAACATGGCCGGCAGGTATTTATAACGATCGGTTGCGCCGTCAAGAACCTTTCATGATTTACCTTCCTGGAATGGTCAGCAGCAACCATTCCAGATCGGCGCAACATCTACCCTCTCTGTCCCACAGGGCATTCACTCGTCAGTGACATCTGACGTCACGGGCGGGGGGACTGTCCGAGAGCGGAACGACAGAAATGTGCTGAAGTGCACTTCTAGCCCGTACGTCGGCCCTACTAACAGCTGGTAATGTGGGACAGGGGAGCGAGGGAGTGTTGACAGAGGCGTCCAGTGTCCCCAGAAGGCCGCCACACGCCGAAGGTACCAGAAGGACCCACAGCACACGACCGCCCGGCTACACCGAAACATCCATCACCACCCCCCCCACCTACCTACAACCCAACACAAGGCCATCGGCCTACACACACTACCGGGACACTGTCCGCAAAGGAATTCACTAGCACTGCAGTGCAACAAACTCTGCAGGCTACCAGGAACAGTGAACAACAAAAACTCTACCTGAGAGACTATCTGACAACACTCTAGATTTCCACGATCCTAACTGTAAAGCAAAGACTTCCCAAGAACCGAATACTCTTTAAAATTACAAGCCAAAATAACTTTATCACCTATTTCGAGTACGGATGAGAAGAGAAGAGAAGGAAAAAAAAAAAAAAGTCAGAAAATTAGCGTCGTGACAATATACAGTACATCTAGGGTGTACAATTGTGTACTATCAACAACATGTCTTGCAGCATATATCTGACACCTCAACAAACACTCCTTTTCTAGTCTAGAAACAATGCAAGTTCTTGGTTCAAAGGAAAATAAAGGAATGTAATGGGGCAATTTGTGCAACTCTTGACAGCGATGTCTTGCAAGTCGATGAAGGTAGCTGCCCCTTAAGCACAGCCGGTAAAACACTGGTCTGTGGTGCAAGGAGTCCCCGGTTCACATCTGGGCCTGGGCATGTTTGTTCTGTTGTCCATCTCATGTCACCGTCATTGGCTCTTAATACCTCATTGTTAAAGGGCCAAAATACTCTCACAGACACATATTGAGATGAAAAATGTAAGCATGGAGCAATACTGGAACGGAAAACAGGGTAGCCATCTTCATGTAATAGCTACAATTCCCACTTGCAGAAAATCTGCCTGTGAGGCTATTCAAGAATTACATCCAGTTCGCTATGATGGGAGGCCAACACACTAGCCTCTACATAACCGCGACTGCTGTGAATTGAAGCAGCAACTACATAAGAGTGTCTGGTGACATAATTTGTTCATCTTAACTTTCCATTTCGATATTATAAATTTTGTTTAATGAAAGAACTGACTATTAATACCTTTATTAACAATATTTCATTTTATCCTCACAAATTATACACATTACATTCAAAATACTTTTTAATAATTTAAAATATTGTGTAGTATTTTTGTTTCAATACAGTTACATGGAATTATTTACACACATACTAATTTCAACCCTATAGCGGATTTTCCATTGTGTGAATCTTCTGCATTATGTTATATTTAACACTTACTGCACCAACATTTGTTAATTTAAAATACTGTTTCTTACTAATTAATTAGCCATACTACGGGATAGTTTTTCAAATGGCCGGTGATAATTTATGTGACCCTACAAAGCTGTACTCTCAGTGACGTAAAATATGTGATAACCCTAATCTTCTTTGGTGTGCACAAATTTTGTTCCACGTGGACCATTACATTTTCAACCATCAATAAATGCTTAGTTCAGGCTACTGCAAAATTTTCTTAAATTCGTAACTTTCAGACGACTATGAATCAGAATATAAAAGTTTGGTTTATTTGGTAGACCTTGGACCTCTCTATTACCAGCCTCTTTATTGACGTTTACTCCTGGAATATCCTGTACAACAAAGAAAATTAAAAACAAAAAATTTAATTCAAGTTTTTATATTACTGTAATTAAATTTAAAAATTTGACATGTTTAGGACTACATACCTATTCAATCTGCTGAGAATGCTAAGAAATCTTGTTTTGAAACTTGCATATTTTGTAGCATATCGCATAACAGAAATAAATTCTATAAACATACAACATGTCACTGTGTTAGTTACCACCCTCAAATTAAAGTCAAAAATATTATTTATAAAATGAACACGCACACTAAATTAAGATTTCAATTATTTTTATAAAGTTTATTTTAGCATTGATTAACTTCCTTCATCATACCTTCTATCAATTTAAATTATTTTGTTTCCAACAGTTCTAACTGTAGGTTTTTTTTTTTTTTTAATTACTATTGTCTAGTTCTGGCTGTGTCTGCAAAGACTCAAGGTACTTACTATGGGAATTCCTAACAAATTGCATTATTAATTTTGTTATTTTTACATACTCAACCCAACCTGCAGGTAACTGCATTGTGCACATGTCTTAGCGCCACAAGGCTTTGTTTTGATTTTCACGGTCATCCTTAATTGAAAATCCTTTCTCTAAACTCACATTTCCATGAGATTATCAGATGAAGTTTAACAAAATTAACTACTTCATTCAAGACAATGCGCGAACTAAACCACTTCATTCAATGATGATAAAGGTGAGAATATTTTTCAAATGTGGTCATGTATCGAACCACTTTGTCTGATTCTAGAAGATATGATTCACATTGAATGCTGTCAGCTTGTACACCAGAAAAACAATTGTGTTTTACCAATACTTCTAAGCCTGATGCCAAATTTCTCGTGAACAGCACAGATTTTGTAGCAACAGCATGATGAAGAAACGTCAGTGCCTCATTTAGTCTGAATTTAGAGGAGATTTATCACACAACTTTATAGCACATTGAGTTAGAGCTTGGTGACAACATTGCTTCAATCACAAAATCTGAAGTTCTTTCACTCCTTTTGCTTTTTGTAATGCATCTCTTACAACAAAGCCCAACATCAACATTTTTTTTGGCATGTAGCAAGTTATCTGTGTTCAGAATAAGCTTGCCTAGTGAAGGGAAAACCTTCTTAATTGTATCCTCCCTGGCAAAACGTACCATCAATGTGTGTACCAGTGAGAAGAGAGCAGAATATAGAAACAGAGCCACTGGAGATTTAGCCTTAAACTATTTTAAGGAAGGTTCTAACAAACTTGCAGGAGAATAAAAGAATGAAAGTTTTGCTGCAAACAAGTTATCTTCGACACATTTTTACAAAATAGTAAAATGTTCATTCTGTCTGTATACCTTCTTATCCAGCTCTGCACACTCCACAAATTTTGATACACAAGGTAAAATTTCAATGGCTCAAAGTGCACTTCCGCTGTTCTCAACCCAACTAATAGAACCAAATTTCTTAGGAAAAACTCTTTAAGTGTGTGTGTATTGTACGTATAATCTGCTCTTTGTGCCAGTACACTTTTCAATAAGTTGCAGACTGCTCTATAGTATTCAACAATCTCACATTTAGTTTATTTTATAGCTGTTTTAAAAGCACAGTAGACAGTGTGTAAACCATAAGACCCTACATCTAGTGACGTCAGCTTACTACAGTCGTCATCTTTCAAGTCAAACAACAAATATTTCAAAAATCTATGATTAACGTTTATACTGTTGCATGCTGTGATTCTGAGGGCTGGAGGCTGTGTCGAAACACCTTATGGACTAGCCCATGATTCACAAGCTGGATGGCTACGTGGAGGTAGTCATGCCGAACTACGTCACACAGACCTGTGTCAACTGCGCCTTAACCCTACAAGTCCGGCCTACGAGGCTCAAGTCACATCTGAAGCATGATTTAATGTCCATTTTTAGACCCCAGTAATGCTGTGATTCCCCGACTGTTTTGCAGAGTATATAAGCGCCGAATCAACAGATTTGGAGAGTTCACTATTGGTCGGGCTAGAGGAAGGTGTTATGCTTGTGGAGAGAGACTGGTGAATACATCTTGGTGACGTTAGAGTCTACTGTGGGGCTGCTAGCACATACTTTCAGAGAGCAGTATTAGGCAAAACAAGAGGACTGCTGTTGCGGCTCGACGGACAACAAAGAGCTGTGCGACGGGAGTCGAACCAAAGACCTCAAGAGTGAAAACAGTGGTGCACTCGAGGTGCTGCGCAGCACATGGTGAGTCATAACCACTTCGGACTGTTAAGGTTGGACTTGTTGCTATTTGAGAGACCGCTGATTGTATATACGACTGAACTTTTGTTATTTGTAGTCTTTAATTAATTAATGGTAAACATTTTTGTGTTTTAATTGTCAAACTAATTAACGATTCTGTGGCACAGTAGTAATTGTGTGCATAATAAGAGTGTAGTGAAATTTATAGTTGATTGCTGTTTTGTGTATTTTTGTAAGCTTTGTTAGCTAGTAAATCAATAACTTAATAACTTAATTCAACTTTTTTATTTCTTATTATAAAACCTCTATCCCAAAAAGCTCAGAGAATTGTCCACATGTAAAAGTGTTTACTAAGCTTGTAACAATACCATCTATTGACGCTGGTATTATTTTGCTTCAATTTATGTCACAGAGAATTTTAAAATGCATACGCATATCAGCTACAGTTGTATGACCAAAAAATACAAATGTATAGTACTATGATACCACTTAAATTTTTTTAGTGTCTCAAAATCTTACGACAAGATCCATCTGTTGTTTTTTAACCACTTTGTTTCACTTCTCATCAAATCCTACAACCACATAGTTCCAGTCTGAAAGCAATTTCACCAACTATGTTTTAAAATAAGGCCCTAACCTATGTATTGTATAAGCAACTTTATTCCTATTTATAAACTGAATTTTCTTGGCAATATCACTGTCAGGGAAAAATATTGAGAAAAAGGAAGAACTTCTAGCACCACAACTAAATTAGTTAATTTCTGTCACAGAATGGAAAAATCAATATATTTTGGACTTGGTTATGTTATTTACTAGAACTGCATGTATAGTGTTCTTAAGCACATCACGTCAGTCACTGTACTTGGAATAACAGAGTTCAGTAGCAACCATTGGATACTTATAACCATAGGCTTCAGATGGGTTTGGTCCACGTTTTCATAGAACGTCTATTTCCACATTGCAGCTGCTTGTTTATGTTTTTTTCCCATTCATATGGCTTGTCAAGGCTCTCTTTCCTACAGGCCGAACTTTGTCATGCAATAACAACACCGAGCTGAAAATTTATCCAACTCATCTTCACATAACCAATGTGAAACATCTTCACATTTAAGGTTAAAGACTTTTTTTTGTGTTTGGAGCATGACGTTAAAAACTTGTCACTTTGACTTTGCTAATAAATATTTACATACCAAAACTACAACAAAACACTTGTAAGCCATCATCAACGTATCGTGCCATTTTTACACAAACATAAATAATGATCGCTTTCCACAACGGAACGGATTTACACTACAGAAAAATAAATGGTGAAATGGGTCGACCAACCTAATGCATAAAACCAGCCAAATGTTACGAGACTACACAAGATCATGAAAACACAATTTTAACACAAAAAAGAAAGAGCCTAGAGCATAATGTATACCTATTAATTTCAATTTTGCTAGTAAAACAAAAAAATTATATTTCTTTGTTAAAAATTTTCAGGTTCGTAATGAAATTCACCGACTCTTCACTATAGCTATAAAATTTCCGACTTTTCCCGGTTTTCCAGGTTGAGTGGCCACCCTGTTAATATAAGTCAATTACTGCCACTGTAAACCTATGTTATTGTCAGTCTTATTTGACTGTAATGATAGTGCATTAAAAAATTATTGTTACAGCAACTGTATCATTAGGGGCTATACTCACAAAGTTTCACTGTACATATTTATAAAATATAAAAAAATTATAAAATACAGTGTTAAGTAAACTTTCATATTGCAAGACATTTTAATTTTACGACTGGATTAAGTAGGAGTAAAAATTTCTAAACATTAATAAAAGGTAAAATGACAATTACTACAAATGATGCAACAATAGTGTAATGTATAATACTGTAATACAATGCACAGTCAACATAAAAGAATAAAAATCTAAAAATTTAAATAAACTTACAGGTGCTGATTTTTATAAGTTTAGATTCTATTGTGTCTTAAAGCAGTGCAAGAAGCAATAGTGGTATTACTGTGGCTATCAGTACTTTGCAAACTTATTAAGGGAATGGTGCAGATGTACAGCACTACAAGTGATGATGTCAGTTTTCAGAAGCAGTTACAGATAGGCAAGTTATATGAGGCAATACAATTCCTTCTCATAACTTAAGGGTGCTGCCTAGCCTACAGCTTTGGCATGAACAAAGATAGGGATTCACATGTTAAATTTTTACATGATGATAACGTCTGCTGAACATAATACTGTACATCTATGTCTCCACTGACTTTTTTGTTATTTTTGTCCTGCTCACATTGCTATACAATCCTTTAGATTTTTTCCCAATATCCTGAAGTACAGTATTAAGAACAAGTATTCTATGTCTAATGCCAAAAAAAATAAATAAATAAATAAATAAAAAATAAATAAATAAAAAAACTTAAATAAATAAAAAATTAAAAGCCTTACTTATCAATTTTTTCCCTATTTTAATTCGTGTTACATTTTTCTCTTCTCAAAGCATAAAATGGCATTTCTTTGAAAGCAACGTCACAAAAGGTGAGTGAGCACTGACAGATTTAATTTAAAACGTAAATCCCTAATCTTGCTCATGCCACTGCTCTCTAGTAGGTAGCACCTTTAAAGAATCACTCAGTAAGAGCCAGGTTTTCCTTCTTGTAGCTACACACTAACAGAATGTAACTCTAGCTAACAGCATTAATACTTAACAACACAGTTGTGTTGGAGATTTTTCTTAACATATACCTTGGGGACAGATACAGTACCATGCAAACAACTATGCACCAATGCACAGCAGTGCTGTAGCTATCTGCTGTGCTGCTCGCTGTACTGAAGTATTCTACAACACCATCTATTGGTACCACTGTACTCTCATGTTTAGCCTTAGCCACTAGTACAATACAAAATTAACAGCTCCTAAATAACACAACCATGCAAATTGCTCTGTGCTGAAGTGTCAGTTTTGTTAAGACCTGCTCAATGGAATTTTCAAATGTCTTGGAGGTTAACTTCATAAAAATACAGCCCCCATAAAACACGTCTACCAGAAATTATTATAAAAAATATATAAAAATCAAAAACCATTACATACTTATTATAAGTGTAAAAAATTACTACCAAAAAGCTAGAAAAAAAGTCTGCACTCTTTCTAATGCTCCAAGTGAGCCTAATTAATAACTACCGGACTAATTTTGCTTGGCTTGTGTGACATTGCTTCCAACCCAATCAGCCTTGCAAACAAAGATAGTTACATTCACTGTTTTTTTGCTTACTTATACACTTGAAGTGATTGGTAGCCCTCTTATCTTGACCAACCCCATTGCAGGTGCTCTTCAATAGTAGCAAAGGAAGAATAGAGAGAGAAATATGAGTGTAAAAGTGTGGCTGTCACATTTCTAGTAAATTTCCCAACAAATTTCAGAATGTGCCAACAACATCAAGAAAAAGCTTAATGTTTAAAAACAACTACTGCACTATGTCTTTATACAGTTGGCAGCAAACAATATCAGAGACCAAAAGCTTGATCACATACTTTTACACAAAATTATATCTTTGTAGAGGTAGCATATTTTTAAATTTACTTTATTAGTGCTAATTTAAACCAGTTAATTTAGAGACTCAGAAAACTGTACAGAATGCAAAAGTCGTACGAATGCAACCACTTGGCGAGAGATAAATATGTTAATTACCGTACGTGTTAAAAGCATAAAGGACAAGGACACAAGTATTCACAGGCTGGTAACTGCAGAAACTTAGACAAAGTGAAACTGCTCACACATCAGTCTGCATATGAGCTAGTTCTTTGCTTTTAGTAGAAGGGCACGTTTCCTCAAAAAATAAGTGACGGCAAACAGATACAGTTAGGTATGCAAACTTATAAGGTCAAACTAAAATGAACCAGGATAAAGCAAACAAAGGCATACTTGTAAGGCTGGTGCTGCATCAGAGAGTTATCTTACATTGAAGCCTGTAGATTGATTTGATTTGTGATATGCTGATGAGCTAGTAGTAATACAATGTCCACATCTAGAGAGGGCCCAAGAACTACAGTCAAAGCCACACAAAGTATGTATGTGTGTGTGTGTGTGTGTATGTAGTTCCCAGTATTTTAGAATGTGCTAGACAGTTGCAACGAAAATCACCAGTCGCCCTCAATGTGACGCTGAAGAAGGAATATGTACAAACCTGACACACGAGTTGAAAGTGGCTTTACACAATCAGCTAATGATTGTTTAAAGACTGGTCATTCCATGTCAATTCACCCAATAATTTATGAAAATGTCACCCACCGACACAAATTTCAATGAAAATGAATATTTGTGTAGCCCTCACCAAAGTTAAAAGACATATAAAATGTTTCTGCAATATTCTTTATAGTTTTTTTTTTTACAGAAGAGCAAAGTTGGTGTGTGTGAGCAATTTTGTGAAATATGACACACTGCTTAGGGAGCGTAGGACATTTGTAAAACAATAATATTTCCGCAAGTACATTTGGTAACACTATGGAAATTTTTCTAGGAGCGTAGGACATTTGTAAAACAATAATACTTCCGGACGTACATTTGGTAACACTATGGAAATTTTTCTGTAAGTAAATCAAAGAATACAGATTCAAAGAAAAGTAGCCGCAAAGCATTTTATGTTTTCACATTGCAGTAAAAAATACATTTTTATGAAAACAATTTTTTGTGGGAAAATTGTCAAATTAGAAATACTTCGATTTATCAAAAGTCAGTAACAACACATCTTAATAGGTTGCACATTAATCATGTAACTATATTCTAACATATTACAAAGCGAAATCAATGGGTTTTTAAATACTTTTAAGGAAAATGTATCTTAAACTATAAAATAGGCCTGCAGCGACAGTAGCATATATTGCATTCTGTTGACAGTGTCAATACTTAAGAGTATGTACCATACTGTGGCGCTTTCTCGCGGAGCAATGAATCACTATCTCAGTCTTGGTTCTCTGCGCTGCCACACACTGTGCTACGAATGCCTAAATGCTCAGTCATCAGATTGGGCGAGTGAGACAAAGGATCTAGATGCATGTTGGCTTGGCACCACTTGGCACAGCCCGACACGCCACAAGCTAGGCCACATCCCAGTGGGTCGGCAGTTGCGGACAGAACTGCCGCACTGACTGACTGTAGTGTTGGAATAATTATAATTTGATATTATATGGCTTTATATTTTTATTTCAATTATAATAAACCCTACCAACAGTCTTTAATGTATGACAAACCCAGCTTTTCCATGCCCTAATTATTCAAATAACCTTGATTTTTGTGTATGACCTACACCCCATAAATTTACAATTTAGTTTTTGACAGTAAATGTGCACATGGTACAAGGATAAATATGGTATTACCTCATTTTTCAATTTTCCAAAGTTTAAAAATTAAGGATGTGAAAAGCTGTACAATGTGCTTTTTTTAACCAATCCTTTATATCTATCAAACCCATTGAGATATTGAGGGGATAATACTTCAGAATGAAGCTTAAGCATATCCCTAAAATGTAGTTTCAGGATTTTTTAAATTAAATCTCTAAGGGCAATAAAAAACATGATTTCTGTTAATCCTCTGTATCTCTTAAACCTTTCAGACATAGAGATGATTTTTTATAGGAATAAAGTTTACATAAAAACCTGAATAGCTATTTCATAACTTTGGAAATTTGACAATTTAATGGGTGGAAAGATGTAAAATGTTCCAGAAATCAAGAAAAGCAGATATTACCAAGGAGAAATAATTTAAAAGTTACTAAAAATTGCAGCATTATTTATAAGTATAACTCTTTGTATTAGTACATGGGCCAGTGTATACATTTTTAATTATTTAAGAATTCTACTGTAATTGCGTGTCTTGGCTCAGTTGTTTGGAACACTGGTACGAGGCTTTGCACCTGATATCCATGTAAGGCAAGACGACGGGGAATTACTACGATATGTCTGTACATATTAGCGGCAGCTGGCAGAAGTTAATTACCGTATATATTTTATGTATTAAAATTTAAAGGTGGCTTCCCTTCGTGATGTAAGCTCCCACCGAGGGGTGAAATGGGGTAAAATGTATTTTCCAATATACTACTACTCCATTCCGGCAAAGCAGCTACCGGACAACTAGTACTATAAATATATTATCATTGTTTTATTTTAAATAATTTACTGTACTAATGTAATACTTTCAGTGCCATTTTCACCACAATTATGTTTCTAAAAGTTTGAATTTACAATGCACCACAGCCAATTACATATACTGTACGACTCAAAATCCAGGCAATTGCCAGATATTATACGATAACTTGGTATGGGTGTTTGGGTTCGTACCTGTGTGTTGTAGATAATGGGAATGTAGCATAGCACGTGCTTAAATTGCGGAGCACACCAAGGAAGAGATATGTAGTGTTGTACAGTACCCTTGCTCCTACTGCACTCTTAAACTACGAGATGGAAGTCAGTTATCTGGCTTGGATATCAGCAGTGCCTTTGTATAGCTGGTTCAGAAGAGTCACAGCTGGTAGGTCAAGTCAACTCGGTGCTGAAGGTGAGTTGCCATAACCCACTTGTGAAGGAGGGGCATGTTAGAGGCAGGGGCAGGTGTCGTGAGGTGTCTGTGGAAAACATGTTGCTAGCCATGGACTTGTAAGTATCACGCACGGACAGATATTACAGTTAATGTACCGGGGTTAACGGAGCTAGATCTACGGAGGTGTTACAGAAAACACGAAGAATTGAAGCAGGACATGAAAATTAACTGTACTGATTGTAAGAAATGAAAGTAGCAGTAAGAAAATGGTGGTTCATATTGAACATAACCATCTTTGAGTTTCAGAATGAAGGCAGATAGAAGCGCCTAGTCAGGCTATGTTACACAGAAAGCGCCTAGTCAGGCTATGTTACACAGAACGCATCCTTGATGTAAAAAGACACTTTGATATGGCAGTGCTTAATAACTACTACCAACGCAAACAAAACAGCTGAAGTGTTCATAGGGCATGCCAAACTCAGTAAGACTAGACTCACGAATTAAATATATAAGTTAAATGAGTTATAATTTTAAATGAATGGGCATTTATTAAGTTCCCACTAACCTTGATGGTTTCTGTGAAATGTATTTTCAGTGTAAAGTGCATGTAAGGACGTCGTCAATATCCATTGCCGAGGTCAGATCTATGACCGCACAGCCAACAAGTAAGAAATATGAAGGCTTACAAACACGCATTATCACTGCAACTAAAAAAGGGGGGAGGGGAAAAGAAGCTGATAAACCTACCAGCAATGTTAAACTGAAAAGAGTTACAGTATGTCTTTTTTTTATCTTATACCACTGCTAATCCTATTTTCACCAAACATTGTTATTGTTAACACAGAAACGCATCACTTTTTGTGTATACAGTAGTTAATAACATAGTTTTGTGCTCCTTTCCAGGCCAGACTAGCTGTGCTTAAAATATTTTCATTCTAATATATATCAGCTCTTTTTTTTTCGCATCCATTGGTTCATCTACTTGAAACTTTTACTTAGGGCATAACCAAATATAAAATATCTTGTTTGTTATTAAGTTAGACTGGTTAAAATACACTGTCTACAATCAACGTTGCTTACACAGCTTCAATTTGTACTTACAAACAATATGCTGATAATTTTTTTAAACTCAATATTTACTCACTTTTCCTCCCCCCTATTCATTGCAAGCCATCACAACCAGACCTACATTACTGCCCCATGTTTGAAATTCCCGCCGTGCTTAGTTCGCCTTCCGGCCGCTAGGCTTACAGGTAACAGAGCACACGCTGCTGCTGGATTGCAGTGTGCCATGTCTCGCCGCCCGAGGAAGCCAGTTTAATACTGGCAAACGTCGCGACCTCGCTTCCGCGCAAAAATGTCTGTCATCCCTTTGTGTGTGTGTACCTATTTACAAGTATCAACTGTAAGTACTTGTACTTCTATCTGTTATATTACATAATATAAGTACCTAACTGTTGACATGTTTTGATTGTCGGCTGGAAAGCACATGGTGGTGGAAGGATACATAATGTTTTTGTTTACATTGTCCCACTTTATGATTAGTCAAATAATGGAATTCTTATATGGTATGGACTGTAGTTTGCATGTGTTTGCCACACAATAACCTAGAGAACATCTAGTTTAAATTGCGTTGTAGTCAATCACAAACAGTTCCAGTAGCTTCATATTCTATATACTGTCCCACTGATATATTTGTATTTATTCTAATCTCATAGAAAGATCTATCGGGAAACAAAACAACTGTAGTTTGTGTTCTAGTTTCTTTCCAGTTTCTAAGTTTAAGAGAAATTAATTATAAGTTACTGAATGTTATTACTTAATGAAAAAATATGATGAATTGATGTTCTCTCTATTTATAAAACTATTTCAAATGCAGTACTTTGCACAAGTCTAACGTTTGTAGTAAACATTTCAGTTTCCAGACACCTAAAGCAATTTCCCTGAGTTTTCCACACATTTTCACACACCACTTTCAAATTACCTAACTTTTCCACGTTATTTCTGTTTTCCATACCTGTAGTAACCCTGAAAGTAGATGTAACCATGGCTTGGGCAGGCATAGATCAAAAGGAGGATAAGGCCACTCAAGTGACGAACACACTGCAAAGTATGTGGATTGTTTCAGGCATACCAGTCGCCTACTGACGAAGTCTTCTGTACGCTGACATACGAGAGGTAATCAATACACTTCTCACATTTTCCGTGGCACCTGTCCTACAGTTCTCTCATTCAATGGTGATAAGCCAACAAGGACAGTTCTACAGTCCAGGTAAAGACTCAAATGGTCGTTTATATTTAGGCAGTCAGTCAAATCCCCTGACCAACTGTAAACCTTATAAACACTGCAGCAACTTCAACACATTCCAGCCGCATTATTCCGCATCTCCTAGTATCCCAATTACCAGCACAATATAAACCAGACTGCAGCAAGCTATCACTCACCCCTGGAGAAATGTGATTCTCCAAACCAAACTTTATAATTATACTCATGTGCAATAACGTGTACTGAACCACTTTTGCCAATGTTTCTATTTACATGTACCAGACAGTGAATATCTGTGATCATTAATTTCATATTTTGAAATTACACACATAGAAATTCTACTTCCATGTTATTACAAACCAGTTTTGGCACTAGACTTATCTGCCACTGAACAAACTAATCTGTATCATTATTGTATGCATTCTTGACACAAGTATTATTGCATGTTTATTTTGTTCCAACATAAGAGCATTAAATAGAAAAATAAATTACTGCTCCATTTTATTAAATCAAATATGTGGATCTATCAATAAAAGACAAAAATGTTGCAGTATGAAGGGCAACACTAGTGATTCACAATTTAATATACAATACTTCGATAGTGCATGCATTACACATACTGTACACAAATTGACAACTACACGTGACAGCCTCTGTAAAGTACCATTTCCAACCATTCAAAGTGTCATTACCCTTGACCGATACTTTATTAGGGAATCTACTTCCAGCACAGTTTTCTCCTTGACTCAATAAATCAACTCTAAGACTACTGACTTAACTGATATATTAACTGTTCCATAATAACCTTTATTGCTTTATTACACTTTGGTGGGCACGTACAATCAGGTACGACATTCTAAATAAGAGAGGATAACAGCCAAGTGGTACAATTTGTGTAAATACGGTACTGTACTTCCATTTGCATACTTGCTGAACAGAACATGGACATACGTATTTGAAATCTATTCCTCAAGATGATTTAGTTACCGTAACTTGATTCAAGTAATTTGAAAATCAATGTTAGCAATTCCAACAGTTCTCAAGCAATTAAATGTGAAAGGTGATTAAGAAAATAATAAACCCTATTTATAAGTGTGCTTTATTATTTGGGCTTAAACCTGTCATTATAATAGATTACTTATGACGGCTAGCATAAACTTTTAACAGCAGTTACCTGTCAAGGTTGCTTCACATCAAAGCTCAAAAATATTATAAATTTTGTATTTTATAAATTAAATTACCAGGCATATGCAAATAGGCAAGAGAAAGCTACAAACACAATTTGCATTACTTGGGTTGCTTTGTGGTCAATTTACAACTAAACAACATAGTATCTCGTACAATACAGTGGAACCCTGTTATAATACTTCAGAAGGTACCATACAAATATCTCTATACATAAAAGATAACACTGACTGACTGACACATCAAACTGCAGCCCAAACCACTAAACCTACAATCGTGAAATTTTTTGTCGGGGTTCCCCTCAGGTCGCAGGCGAGCACTAAAAAGTGAATGTCGAAATTCAACCTCTAAGGGGGTAGACAGGGGTGAAATGTATTTCTGAAGAAACGTCGATAGAGCTCGAACCCGACGGAATATCATCATGATTTTTACTTTATTAGGACACACATAAAAATGCATATTAGACAATTTAAGGAATTTTCTAAATTCAATACTTAAGGGGGTGAAAAGATTATATATA
>PNEQ01000048.1:16818-26916 GCA_003012365.1 Medauroidea extradentata
GGGGGGGGGGGGAGTTCAAATTTTATTTTGATTTATAATCAATATATATCAGTCCCATTGATTTTTATATAGTGACGTGATTTTCGTTTAACAATGATACTTAGTCAAATACCTAAAAAGTAATTTCAGGAATTTTTGGAATTCCCAACCTAAGGAGGTGAAAAGGGTTGAAAAATGATGAAATGTGTTTTTAATTAATCGTCGATTTATCTTGAACCCAACAGCCTATTGTCGTGTTTTGCACATCCAAGAGACACCAGTTAAGTATTCTAAAATGTGATACAAGTGTATTTCGAAATTCAGTCTCTTAGCAGGTGGAAAGACGTGGAATGCGTTTTAGTTATTGCTTCGATATACATTGAACCCATCGAAATATTCTGTTTATTTTTGCTACAGGATGATTATTACATAAATGGCTGTAAAAAGGTGTTAAGATTTTTCCAAATCGAAATCTCAGTACTGTACAGGAGTGATGTGTGATTTTTAATGAATGATTAATTTTGCTTCGACTGAAAGTGCTATCATCGTGATTTTCACTTCACTATATTTCAGATGTAAAATTAAGATATTTCAAATTTCAACACCTAAAGTGGTGAAAAGGTATAAAATTTGTTTTCTGTAAGCCGATGATACTTACCATAACCAATAGAGCTATTGAGGTGGTGTTCGAGTCAGAATGATGCTTACATAAGTACATAAAAATATTAATGCAAGATTTTTATTTTATAAGATAACTTAATTATAGAGAATAAAACTTAGTTTGTCAACTTTCACAGCTGACAGTCCGAAAAGCAAGTATCACCACCGAAAAATAAATTATACAGGAGTTTCATTTTAAAGTTCTACTGAGGAGTGTTGTTGTACAACCTCTATGAAACCATAAATTAATATTTTATTATTTAAACTGATTTTCATTAATAACTTAGATGTTATGTGGTGCTGTTGTTTGTAGCTCGGGATAAATCAGTCTTAATACTACATAAACAACATATTTCATTCAATTACTTTCTTACAATAAAGTCTGTAATTACCTCACGTTCAATTTTGCTGTGACTATATATAAGGCCCAGGCATGATCGCTGTTAGTGACACGGACAAACTTAAGACTGTTTTTCGCGTGGACAGCTATATGTAACTAATTAACTAGTTAACTCAACAAGCAGATTTGTCATTCTAACACTTGATGACTGAACTATTTATCTGGTGTACAAAGAATTTTTTCCATTAAAGAAAATATTATCTGCTATGAGTAATACACGCGAGCAAAGCCACGGGTGCATTGCTAGTCTGTTATAAAAGGGAAAACCTTATAACAGGGAACTTTTTTATTACAAAATAGTTTGGAGACCAAATGAAGGCAGTCTTACAATCAGGAAAATTTTTTAAGAGGGGATGTTATAACAGGGTTCTACATATATTTTATATGATATTCTACTACTGTTTACAGTGTTAATTTTTTAAATTCCAAAACATAATTATGACTACCCGTTTACTCAAGAAAGGAAACCCAACATCAAAGTATAGCAAACCGTATCTAGACTGATATCGGTTAAAAGTGAAATATTTTAAGTTATCAGAAAATACTGTTCCACATAATTATTCTAAAATAATACACAGTCAACACATTAGTATGAATAACGAAGACTGCAGGATACATACACGATTTTGTGAAGAGTTCCCAGCCTAATAACGATGAAGAGGAGAATAAGAGCAACAAACGCAAGCGAAAGGAAGGATATTTTGGCAAGCCTGGCGATGTTCCGGTACAGGCAGAGTGGTACCACAACGAATATTGTTGCCATGGTGACCACAAACTCACGGTGCCCCATCAACGAATCTGTGCTGATCCCCGTCACCCGCACCAGCACTTTGGTAACAGTGTCACCCACCACCACATTGTAGCTCACCATAGCTGCCAACACAACAAATCCACACCATAAATACTGCATTTCACTAAATTTTAATACCTTCATATGCAAGACCAGCAGAACTATCAAAAGCAACAATTTACATCTTTTTGGACCAATGTTCTTTTCAAGATGTTTGCATAGCCATTGGTTCAACATTAATCTCTTGCACTGTTCTGCTGCAGTGTACAATTTCATAATTAATAAACACATAAATTATTTTCCAATAAAATACCCATTAAGTAGAATTTCTATGAAGTCGCACTTCCACAGAAGGGGCACTGTTCGAAGTCCAAAGTGAATATTAATCTTTCAAAGTTACTTGCTACCTCAAGAGATTCACATAATGTAGAACAAATATATTTAACGAAAGTTATTTGTTAGCTAAAAGATTTAAATAAAAAAAAAAAAAAATTACTGTTTCAACTAAGGCAGTAAACAAGTCTTAACGCTTTCAAATTTAAGACACGAGTTTTTGGACGGTGTTGCAACGGTAGCGCGCAATGTGGGAGTCAGCTTGGGCAACTCCTCTTGTCACGGCACCCAAGTGGATTAGAATTTCCTCGTCCTGCATCCTGTCACCATTGTCATTTCGGGTTGGGAAAGGTTCCAGGCTTGCCTAGTGTGGCGTGGTCCCTGAACTTCCTAAGCAAGGGGACGGCTCAGAGTTGGGAGAGAACAGAGGTGATAAGCTTGCCCAGTTCGGCAAGGACCTGGTCGGACGCTGTTGGGTTATGGTGAGGCATAATGGTCACCTAAGTCCCAGGCTTACCTTGTGTGGTGCAGGGTGGCTGGATGCCCATAACGGCAGCGGCAGCAAAAGGGGAATATAACCCTCCTTCAGAGGCATAGGGTTAGGTCTTAGGGAATCATCCATCTCCACGTGCTTCTTGACCCTTTTAGTGCCAGCCAATATGACTATGGTTGTGCTAAACTTGCCAGGTCATTTTCAGCTTATTTACAGGAGTCTAGTTAAAATTCAGTAACTATCTAACCTTTATATTTAAAAATATGAAATAATTACAGCTTACACATATACTTTCAGTTTTGCTATTCATGGTGACAGAACCTAAAATTTCCTCTTGGTTGTTTAAAAAAAAAAATGTTACTTTTAAATTTTTATTTATTTTATTTTTTATATAAAAATATAAGATTGATATTGAATATTCATACAAGCTATTTTCTTTGGTTATATATTTTTGTTAAATAGTTTATAGTTTTCTGAACATGACTATATAATAATATATGTAATTTTCAGTGACATTTTATTTTATTTATCATTTTGAAAATTTATTGGTCTTGAAATAGATTTTTTTATGAACAAACATACATAACAGTTCTGTAATTTCCATGCATATTCATTATTTGAAAAATCCTACGATAACATACCTATAGAACAAATTAAAATTGTGTCTAAATAACATTTCTATGCTAATATATACAATAAACGTTTATATATATATATACACACACACACACACACACACACGCATTTAGATGACACTTTTTCACGTTTGACAGTAGGTAATGAAAAACTGTTTTTCGTATACAGTATATGTGCCAATTACTCATGACATTTAGAATTCTAGCATTTTTTCAATACAACATATATTTTTTTAGTAAACGGAAATGCCAAATTATTGCAAAATAATGGTCACAGGCACAAAGAAGAACACATTTACTTACAAAACAAAATTCAAAATGTTCGCCATTAGCTAACTCACATTAGCTGCATATTCCTAGCAACTGTGTTTACTAAAGCAAACACCATGTATGCCTTTCTGACATTTACCACAAATTGTTCTCCAACACTTTCTTTTCCCTCCTTGACTTTTGCTCAGCACACTACAAACACAACACACTTTTTCTTTATTCAATGGTAGTTTCACAATCCCTGGGGAAACTTCTGCACGTTCATTAGTGTCGCCGTCTTGTTGATTTTCCTGTCCTTTCCATTCCTTTTCAATACTATCCACTACAGCAGAAGTGAACTCGTATCTTGTCAGAATTGTACCATCTGTATTCATTTTGTACAGAATATAACTATTTAGTACCATGCGGCCAAAAACATTAAAACATACTTTTTTCCAGTATTTCAATGTCCTCCTTTCATCCAAATACTGTAAGTGTACAGCATCATATCATTTGTGTCTATTCCACCCATGTATTTATTGTACTCGTGTACTACTTCTGGCTTCTCACGCATTCTGTCTTGCCCGTGACGTCTTTTAGCACATTGAACATCTCCTATATTTCCGTTTGTTATAGTAAAATTACTGGTTTTGTTTGAGATTTCTTTTCTCGATATGCTAACAACAGCATTTCATTGCTTTTGAAATATTTTTTTTCCCCAATTTGAAATTTTTTTTGTCTGTAGATTTCAAGAGGCAAATGCTTTCTGTTTTTCCTGACTGTGCTGGTAAGAAAAGTACCTTCAGAATACAGTTTCCGGGCAACTGGTACACTGGTAAAAAAATTATCTACAAAAATATGATATCCTTTGCGCAACAAATTTGCACTCTGCAAAAGCTTCATAATTACAGTATATCCAAGGCCAAATGCTTTTATGCTTGCATTATCTATCTGGTTTTTTGCACCACAGTAAACATAAAACCCAATGCAGTAGTTGTAAGTACTATCACAAAGCATCCAAAATTTGATTCCCCATCTGTGGTGATGTTTATTGGGAAGGTACTGGAGTAAAGATGTGTGGCTCTTTGTGCCAACTAAACTTTCATCGATACTCAGCATTTGGTTTGGGGTGAAGTGGTGCTTGAAAACATTATTTGCATGGTCAACAATGGGCTTGAATTTACCTTCTGGGTCATAGTTTGGTTCGCCAGGAAGAGCAAGCTTTCTGTCGTCGGTCATGTGGAAAAATTTTAGAAGTAGCCGAAATCTATTGCGAGGAAACATTTTTCGAAACCATGGTATGCTGCGAGAAGGAAGTGTAGACCAATATGAGGAAAGTGAAGGCATTTTTATGAGACCCATGTTTATTATGCATGCAATAAACACTTTCATTTCGGCAACTGTTGTGTTTTTCCACCAAAGAACTCGTGAACTTGTCGGTAAATTATTCCGGTTATTTGACAAGTACTGCTGAGCATATCTGTTGGTTTCTTTTACCAGAAGCTGAAGTAAAGGTAAAGTAAACATTAGGTAAAAGTAAGCAATTGGCTTAGAGTTACGAGGTGGTAAATGTTTCGGTCCTGCATTTTCTAAAAACTGTGGCATATTGTTCTGTGGGGGTGTAAAGTCTTCACAAGATGACTATACTGTATTATTTGTGCCAGTCTGTTCGGTTTCATCTGAGAAACTACTTGAACTTTCACTAGAATTTACAGAATTATTTGCATGCAAAGATATATTACCAGTAGCTACTGGAGTAGATCTCGGGGTGTTTGAAGTTGACTGGGCCACTGCAGCAGAACTCCGTGTACCTGAAGTAGCCACTGGAGTAGACCTCGATGTGCTTGCAGTAGGTACAGAAACTGGAGTAGATCTCGATGTATTCGTAGAAGACGGTAAATACTCATCCTCGTCGGTACTTGTATTAGTGTCACTGGTATCACAAACGTCACTATCGAGCGAATGAAAATAATCTAGCATTTCCTCATCGTCTCTGCCCGCAACAAACCATTTTTTACGAGACATGTTGACAAATAGGTTTAGTAACTATACAACTGATATAATATGAAATACAATCTTACAGTCACAACATTTTACAACAAAAAGTACGCTACATATTTTTGATAGCTTTGTGTGAATGTTTCTCGCGGGAAATGAAGTTATTTCCACAAAATGAAAAATAAAAAAAAGGCAGCATGAAATCACACCTGAATACGTACTACTTATTTATATTCTTTGGAATGACAATGCTTGTTACGCAACGATAATAAAAGTTTTCTAAAAAACCTGAAGATTTACACAAAACAAAACTATTCATCCTATTTATGTAACGGACGAAAAAACCATCTGAACAAATTAGAATGCGCTGCACGCAACGAAATCAACTGGGACGGGCGTGGCCTTACACAGTTAGCACCCGCCCGACATCTACCGAGGATAAAAAACACCAAACTGGATGGAATAACGACACAGCTGCTGGTACGGAGAGTTCAGCTAACCAATGTAGAATGCGCTGTAGTGCCATAAATGTGACTTAAAAGCCGTTTTTTTAACAGGGCCGAAATATCGGCTCTGGCAGTTCTAGCACAACACCACAAGTCCGAATTATCGACTCTTGGCACTAAAAGGGTTAATAGTCCATCCTAATGCCCCACTGACATTCCCCAGAGAAGGCACTGGTGTAGGGAAACTAGGAAGGTCCGGCAGACGAAGCACCTCCAGCAGGAGGCCAAGGAGAACCATATTAGGAATCCCATTCCCGAAAAGGAGATACCTGCACCCACAGAGTCTACAATTGCAGAGGCAGGAAGGCGTTTCATAGTTAGAGAGGAAAAACCTGTTGCATCAAAGGTATGTATAGTTATCTCATATAAGTATTCCATATATTGATAGTTCATTTCTGAAAAGTGTGTCAACAGGATTGTGGAGACCTTGTTTTCCAGGAAGTCAGGTAGGTTTAAAGCTCCAAACAATGGAACTACCAGGCACATTTCTCAGAAGAGAAATGTCAAAATATGGAAAAATTACATGAGACAGACTATATGTTAGTTTTCACTCTATACAGTATGTATTTGTAAACGAATAACAATAAAATGTTTACATTATTTATTGAAGAATGTGCAATTTTGTCAAAGGTATAATTTATAAACGCATGATCAAATTTTAAAACAATTGCTTCGCTCTGCCACTGCAGACTGGATGCTCTAATCACTTTGCAGAAAAACTGATAGCTTATTAAATGTCCTGTGACAATCAACAATACAGTTTTTAGAGAGTAACAATTCACCACTGCTCATCTAGTGTCCATGTATTCAGAATAACTTTGTAGCTACAGTTGTTTTGAGATAAGTGATCACTCTTGAAAGCCTTACTTAGTTTCTATATTCAGCCAGTTTTTATATTTCTGCTGAATGTAAACATAAACACTGCCATGTGTTTCCTTTTCATGTCATAGGTTTGTACAGTATTTATATCTACTTATATTCCAATGCTCGGAAACAGCTACTGTATTTACTATGTGCGTATATTTACTCAATAAATACACACACGTGTATCACCAATATTATTTTAGTTATTACTAAAACATGTAGACAGAAATGCACAAGTACTTACAGAAGCAGTACTTGCAGGTTGGAGAACACAAAACATAGATGGACAACACATTTTAGTGCGGTTACGACATTTCACTGGCCAGGCCGGCTTACTCGGGCGGCGAGTGATTGCACACTGAAATAAGGCAGGTGGTAAGTGATGGTTGGGGTGTGAGGAGTGCAATGGTTCGTTGCTATGTGATTGGTCGTAACGCTGAACGTTTACATTTTTTAAAATATGTTTTTACTAACTACGAACTTTAACTCAAACTAGGAATATCTTCTAATAGTATGCATATATTGATGGGAACTGAATTGCAAACAATACCTGCCAGGCTTTACAATACTTAGATACTAAATTAATAAATTTTATTGTGTTCTGCTACCTACAGTGACTTCTGGAACTACTTGTGTTCTTCCATGCTGCTGCTATCTACCGATAGACCTCGAACTATGAAAGGCTTCGCGTAATGCATGAAACGCAATATTTTTTTGTATTTTCTATAATGCTGTGTGCAAGTTATTTACTCTGACTAATATTTTAATGATTGCCTTTAAATTAATATTTGTGTATATACTTATTATTCTTTCTTCAGAGTTACTAACGGCATTTATAAAAAGTAACCAGCTTGGGTTTTACTTGTATCTCGTAAATGTCTTGAGTTTAAATAGTGTTGTGTGTTTAGGTAACTCAGGTTACATTTAACTCACAATAATAATAATTTGTAGAAATATCATGTACAGAGCCTACGTCCAAAATATTATGTGCAAGCATTGAAGACAAAAATATAAATAATTATAGTGATGATTCGCAGTTTTGCAAAATAATTTATATCCCCTGCTTCGCGAAATTTTTCACGTTTTCGTTCAGGAACAAATAACTTCCAGATTATTTTTAAGTACGTATTAGAACACTTACGAGCTATAAGACGTGAACATCTTTAATTTTGCGCCAAGTCAAGATTACTTTAACTTTCTGTCATACTTTTCGCGATGTGTGCACGACTGATATGGGCCGTAGTCTGCAAGCAGGCTTGAGTCTCGCCGGATGACGTCACCCGCGGGCGCCATGCTGAAGTCGAGCGTTTCGGCGGGCTTTTTAAATTATGTTACATTTTTCGCCGATTGCACTTGAATCAATCCATAGAAATTAAAAGTAAAATGTGTTTATTTCTTAAAAATGTCTGCAAAATCGAATTAAAACATTATTAAAAAATGTGAATGTTCCTATTAACTACCACTAATGCATCAGTTAGTTAAAATGATTCAGCAGCTGTTTACTTCTTGTTTGGGATAAATGTGTATGTATATGCCTCGTGAGGTAAACACAATTCACAAATAGTTTGTTTCTGTATTACCATACTTACCCACCTACAAATCGTCATTTTTTTTTTCATTTGAATTAAAGCAGAAAATAATACAGGAAATATACATGATTCTCAAGTAGTTTATTCAGCACAATGTAATGGTGTGGCTATGATAGTTAACTGCCAATGAAGGCTTCAGTACGTGATACTTTTAACAGGGCTTGTGTTCCAACACATGTATACATCCTCGTGTATTTACACTATAAAATTAGGCCTGTTATTGTATGCACGAGTGTACATGGCCAGACTTCTTCCCTGACAAACCAGTTGACATGCAACGAAGGGAGGGGAATAGAGCCTGTAGTTGCTGTAGCTACCAAGGTCATGCACATTCTCTCTGTCTTTGCCAAGCCACAACGTTGCCACACTGCGCTTGCAACATAGTTGCCACACATCATTTGCAGATTTAGGTGCATTTCCAGGTGCAGTGTACTTACGCTTTTGTAGACAATTAAAGTCATGATCTTTCATTTATTTCAAACAACTGAAAATAACTTGAATATTTTTTTAACCAAATGCTATGGAAAAATTTTAGACTGTGTAGTGTGAAAAGACCAGCCTGCGCTTGGGGTATAGTTTTTCAATAAGTCAGTTGTATTTCTAGAGTCTCTGCTGTTGCTTACTTGTTTGCATAAATTAAGGCTAGCCAGTGTTACTGACACTTCAGACCCAAGAGCTGTGTCAGCCTAGTATCAGTTAGGTGTAGGGTAGGGTTGATGCATTTATTAATGTCAAAAACCCCAGTGTGTTGCCCGGCCACCCTACTTTAACATATTGCCTGTAAATTATGTAAAATCAGAGTGTTTCTAAAATGTTTGTAAGTCAATAATAATTGTTTCAATATGAGGGTTCCATGTTCGTTGTCGTAAGCCTAATAATTTTCTAAGTAAGTCATTTATTTAAATAATGTAGATTATAATTTTGCTGAACAAGAAATCTTATAGAAAACCCACTCTAAATGTAAAACTGCTATTGGGCCTGGCGAAACAGTACGGTAACAGAAAACCGCGTCTGGATGCAATTCTTAGTGATAAGGTTTCTCATTGGAGTATTTTATGTTAAATGTGTTCTCAAGTTTTGTTATAAGTTCTCAATGTTATGATGACACGTGAATTTAACGTAAATATGTCTTGTGTGGACTTTTCTAAAACAGCATGAAATTTCAAGCAACTTTGGACTCTTGGACATTTTACGAGAAATTGATCGTTTAAAAGTTATTGCAGTTTGAAAGTTTTGGTATTTATTTTGAAAATATGTAGATGAGTTCAGCCAGCCCGGGCCATGGTGCCGCGGGGGTGATATCAATAGGGGTTTACAGAGTGTACTGCAAGGTGTACGGCCAGCAATGTCCGATGCCAAGATTTTATTTAATATAATAATTATTTACTAAAATATGGAAATACGTTTTTAAAGTAAGCATAATTTTGCCGATTTTTCAGTGATTTTAGTTTGGTTAATTTGTATCCAGACCGGTTACTTAATCTTGCTAGAAGGTCATGGAACATTCTAACCGGAAGGTAGGCCGCCATGGTGCCTTGGGACGCCATTGTGGTCGCCGTTGCTGCTTACTCTGTTCTTGACCGTCGAGGAGGCCGGACGTGT
>PNEQ01000048.1:27916-38225 GCA_003012365.1 Medauroidea extradentata
ACTTACAAATGCTAACTTTAAAAATTTTTTTTGGGCTTATTTAATAACTGTGCTATTTTATGTATGTGTCTAAATGTGGTATGACAGTCATATTATGCGTAGAAAAATATAAAACCCGTCTACTTTATTTAACAACAACACAATTGCTCGTCAAAAACTTAAATAATTTCCCGACAGGTAGTCGACCGCGCCCTTAATAATATCAACTGCAATTTTGCCTGATTCAAAACATCGCCAAACTTGCATTATCGTGGCTAACGAGACAGGTGTTCTGTTCTTATTTTTGTAAATAACGAACTTCGAAGTAAGTTCGACTGTTTCGGAACCATTTTGTAAAGTAAAAAAGCATTAACTGCAGTGAGCTGATACTGTACTTAAGCATGTTTAAAGTGCAGTAATGTAAACTGAAACAATGGAACATTTATAAGGCCGGGATTACAAGGACTTCACATTCATTCTTACATCTTTATCATGTTCATGTGTATGCAATACGTAATCAATTGAGATGCCATATTATGATCCTTCACATAAGCTGCAAGAATAAAAATTGCTACTTTCTGTGTTTAAAAATGTTAACAGCGGTTCAAAAATTTGGTGTTAAAATCTTTGAAGCGGTATAAATACTAGACAGAAGTGGTGAAAAAAAAATTCAGCTGTAAAAAAAATTTGTGTAATACTGCGAAAATAATTATATTTTACCATTAAAATAATTGTATTTAACCAAACAGTTTTTATTTTGCCTCATTATCATTAATTTTTAACGTTTACAAAGTATGCCTTCAACTTGACTCAGTTGTGCAAATTAAAATAATTTTTTTTTTCTGTACCAGACTTTATAAATATCCTCCTCTTTGTTGAAACTACAGTAGAGTCCCGTTATAACGAGGTGTTACGGTTCCTGGTTCGAACCTCGCTATTGCCGAGACCTCACTGTCAAGGAGTTTGGTCGATTTTGACCCCCCAAAACAAAAAAGTGCCCTAAAATTGCATCAACTTGTTACAACAGGGAATATTAACGTTTTGTATTAATTCAATGATGTATTATTTACAAATGTTGGCTTGTGCCCTTCGCAATCAACACATAAAGTAAGTTTGCGGGGGACGTAACTCGGCCGCCGCAGTATCGTCCAAAACTCAGTCACTCTGCCGCAGTGTCTTGGCACGGTATAGCCGGCAGCTGCTGCTGCTGCATGGCGTGATCGCCTCAAACCAAATAGCGACAAATACCGTATTTACTCGCATAATGGCCGCACATATTTGACCAAACTTTTGCCCCAAAAAATGGGGTGCGGCCATAATGAGGTGATTTAAAAAAAATTGAAAAAAAATTATGTGGGGGAAAAAAGTTGCATTTGCATTTGTTAACAGGACTGACTTGTTAACATTAATTAATATTGCGTAGAAATATTAAGAATATTCCTGTGATTCGCCGATGACCAGCTGGCTTAACGTGTGTTTACGTGCACATGTAGTACCGCGTGCCGGCCGGGCCGCCAGGCGCCAGCGCCGGGTTGTATTCCAAGCTGACTAACTGGCAACAGCGCAGTGAGTCATCATCTGCAGCAGCCCATTCCGTTCTCACCACCACTACCTCACGTCCCTTCCCCCTCCAGGTCATTCCGTGACCACCCAAGTGGAGTGTGAAACAGAGAAGGTAGATGTGACTGCAGGTCCACTGGTCCGCTGCGTTTACCATTGTTTCCGCATCATCCCGTGACCTTCCTCTGCCCCTCCCCTTTCAAACCCTTAGCGGGCACAGATGGCGATGCCCCCCAAGGTCATAGTCTTGTTGACAGTAACGGGAGCTTTGAACCCTGTTTTTGTGTTGTTCAGGGGTGGCCAAGGCAGCGTAGCCTACTGAGAAATACTGGTGCTGCCTTTATGCGAATTTTTTAAAATACCATTTTAATCATTTCAAAACAAGGATGCGGCCATTATGCGAGTAAATACGGTAGTCGCTGTAAAATTGCATTCTTAACAAACGAAAATAAGGACCAGTATTTCAAGGCTTTTTTTTTTTCAATTTGAAAGGCCAACATACCACCCCATCACTTCCACTGACATTTACAACACGGTACTGGCTGCTTCAAAAATTACGAAAATGACTATCTTATCAGATTATGGGATAAAACACCATATTCACTCGAATCTAAGATGCCATCGAGTCTAAGATGCAGCCTACTTTCAATGATTAAAATTAAAAAAAGTTTACATGCGAGTCATGCATTTCTTATCAAAACACATTATCTTGCCCGACCTTGTCGCCCCATCTACATTAACACAGTTGACAGCTGTTTTATTTATAGAACTGGCTTGCTAAAGGGCGGAGGAACGCGTGCTGTTAACCAATATTACAAGGGAAGATGGCTGAGTTGAGCGACCGCTGCATATGGCACGTCATGGGGATGCAGTGTGTGCTTGCGTGTCACAGATAAGCAGCCGCCAGCCAGCCAGAGAGTGAGCGGAAGTTGTCAAGGTCAACCAGTTTGATTTTCTCTTACTTTGCTTCAGTTTATCGCTTCCGTCGATGTTTGCACACAGCAGCATTGTTAGACGTTCTTTACTGCGTTTCCCCCCCATGCAGGCATCTCCTTTGACCGCAACTGTACGATCCGGCATCAAGTTACAAAACATACCCGCTTCGTCCGCGTTGTACACGTCCCTTGGTGAATACCGTTTCAAAATTGTGTGCAGCACAGGCAGCCACTTATCTACCGCACCACTTGGAACTGCCGCACTTTCTCCCACAATCTTGTGCAATGAGATGTTGTATCGCTTCTTGAAATGATCCAACCAACCAACAGAGCATTTAAAGTCTTCAACTTTTTGCATTGTGGCGAATGTGTTGGCCTTTTCCCGCAACATTGGTCCCGTGATCGGTACATTTTGCCCTCGCATCTGGTTGAACCAGGCAATCAAAGCTTTCTCCACATCTTCATTGTTAGCACCACGCAACTTTTTTTTAAGTTTAATGTTCCGACCTTCCTTCTCAACTGCAGCCATTATCTCATCTTTTTTCTTTAAAATTGTCGACAAGCTTGATGTTGTAAGGCCATATTCCCTTACAATATCTGCTTTAGACCCCTTGCCGTCCTCAATCTTCTTCAAGATCTCGTACTTCGTAGCGAGGTCCAAGGTCTTTCTCTTACCGCTCATATTGTCAATCACTTCAAAATCGCAATCAAAGTCCAAGAAAACTGCGTGGGTCGTCAACAATGCTAGCCAAAATCGTAATCCAAAAACTTACCAAAATCGAAATCCAAAAAAATAGCGTGAGGTTGTCAATAATAGTTAAGCACAATAGTATTAAGATTAGCTAAAAATAGAATTACTCAAACCAAGCACAGTTGAAAGCACAATGACCTCAAAACACAATGGGAATATTGAAAAGGATGACATGTAAAAAAAGGGGAAATCCAGAAAGGGCGGGATTCTATTTTTAGAGCAGTGCTTGTTGGCCGGCAGGGTTGAAGTGGGAGGGTGGCAGAAAGGCGCGCGCAGAGAGGTAGCAAGGCGGCGGAAGAAATGTGACACGTGCGCCGGAGCATGGAAGGGGGTGGGGGGAAGAGTGGGACAGAAGCCGCGCCACAAACTGATAACAAAAGTAAGTGGCACAAATCACCGTCACTATAGTCCGTGCAAGCCTGGTTCACACAGGCAAGAAACTTTTCCAAGCCTGCTTCACATGATCTTGCTGTGCAAAAATTTTTAGTTTTTCATAAAATATTTAATAATTTTGTAATTTTTTGACGGTTTCTCAAAAATACCTCACTATAATAGAGATCTCTCTATAAGCGAGTTCGCTATAGCGAGATCCTACTGTACTAAAAAAATTGTAAAACGACATTCACCTCAACTCTTTGTCTTCTTGAATTCTATCTTTTTGTGCCGACGAGTTGTGTTTATGATTCGGTAATACATTTTTAATGTATGGTGCATGCTAGAGCACGGCGCTAAACTAACCTGCTGCACGATGCACAACCACGCATTCTGACAGAACTGCGAGAACTGTCCCCATCTTAGTTGTCATGCTGTTTGCCACCAAGTTTTCTTGGCTGTGTACCTAGATCCCTGATGTTGTTCATCTGCGCATGACAGCCTCCACCAAGTTCATCATAAGGAAGGAACTAGGCCCACGTACTGTTACACAACGATGCCTATACAAGTCACTGTATTCATGGTTCGGCCTCGCTGTTGAAATTTTTAGAAACTTGAAAACTATTATAGGTTTATCTGGTATCAAATTCTTCCGAAAATGTATGCCTACTAAATAAAATCACTATTACCTTCTTGAAAATTTACTGTCTTACGCTGGTGACAGTTTACAACTAAATTAGAAAAAAACATTTTTTAAAAGAGTAGAAGTTGGGTAGTTCGGAAACTACGAACAACAACAACGCAATTATGACAAATATCTCGGAAACCATGGCTTGTCGTAGTAGCGAGGCTTGACTGTACATTGAGTTTTTAAAACCCTTTAAATTACCACGGAATCAGAATCAAATAAATCCCAATTTCAGGAATCAAGTACACAATTGGAATTGGTATATTTAGGAATCAAACCAACACTAGAATTGACAGCGACCAAATTAAACCATAAATGCATCTGGGACACACAGAGATGCACACTCACCGATGAAAGGGTACATGAACTGGAGGCAGAGCAGAAGTATGTATCCCGGACGTCCAAAGGCAGCGTGCATGAGGCCCTGGTAGGAGAAGGTACCACTGAGGTGTCCGCTGCGCACCAGCAGCACCAGCGAGTAGTCTGTGAAGAGGGCGACCAGCACGAGGAGTATAAGCCCTAGGCCAAACCCTGCCTGGTGCAGGGCGTACGGCATACCTGCAACAATACAACCCCCTGTGTCAGCATCTTTCCCACCTACCTGTACAGTACTGGCACAACCTACACTGAAAACTGTAATGGATGGATAACATTTCCTGTGTACCTTTGCAACTCCAACATGGCTCACAGATTTTTATGGAGGTTTGTTGAAGAAAAAGAAAAATTGGTTTCACTATTCTTGAAAATAAAACTTTGCGGGAACTGATTTGTAAAGAATGTGTTTTATACTAGTGCCAAACATACACATGGTGCTGACATTTGAAGATAAGTATAATTTGTTTAGATTACAAAAGTTATACGAAAACATGATCATATCATATTTTAAACCTCTTAGAGCCAACTGTTTTTGGAGATATATATGAAAATTTCAGTAAAAAAATATATGTTTTCTTTTCGCCAGAAGTTTGCTATTATTTATAAAATTGTACGTAATATCTTGATACCAATGTCAGTAATACGAGTTACAAAAAATCTTCTTCTTGCAAAACATTTGTACAATAGAATAAAAAAAATATAGGGCAGAAATATCTGCCTCTGCCATTTTTCACACAGACACAGCCCATCAATCTTTTGGCATCAAGGATAAACCACAAAACTTAAAAAAAATTAACTCAAAAAATTAGTTTACCATAACAATTCACTAAAATGTATTTATAACAACACCCCTGAGAATAAATAAAAATTTTCAGCTTTAAAGAATGTTCACACCAGAAAACTATTTTATATACTTTATGTGCATTACTGGAAAAATAATTTTGCTAAGTCCTTTGATTAAATCAAGATACATAGTACCTTTAAGGCTGCATTGTTTAATTTCACTTAGATTCGTCTACTTTAGTAAGAAACTAATTTTAACCAGCTCAAATATACCTTCTAAAGGCTAGAAGTTGAACAAAAATTGACAACACTATAAGACAAAATTTCCGCGATGAACGATATTATCAACTAACATGAGCAGAAACTATTAATGTGTAAAATTTCTGTATAAATATTAATAAATTTTTCTGCAGGAAAAAAAAAAAAAACTTTCACTGAAATTTATTGCTAGCACTTCATGCTGACTAATTAAATGTATAAAAACCTTTTTTATAGTTTCACGTGCAAATGCAATTAAGCTAAAAAATGATGTGAGCTACACATGTAAAGTGAACTTCCTTTAAGGGCCTGTATTACCACCTCCGAATAAAAGATCTGAATGACTATCACCCGAATAAGCTATTCAGGGAATAATCAAACCCTAGTGTATTACAATCTCTGAATAGCAACCGAATAATTATTCGTGATATTTTCAGTAGTGCGTGGTTAGTTTTTTCGAAGGTTGGTACTTAAATTCTAGTTAAGTTCATGCTGTTTGGTAAAAATTAGCTTCGTGGTGTTGGTGAAATTTAGATGACATATAATTATAGATAGAAAAAAACGTGGAATTTTTCTAGTTATGCTGATTTACGAGTTATGATAAGAAATAAGTAAATTATCCACTAATATTTTTGTAATATGAACCACTGTGATAGTTCATTACTTCAATATCGAACATGTTAACTACGGGACGTACATTTACATTTAAGCTGTAGTTTAAACTACACCGATAGATGGCACTAAAATATTTAATTAAATCGCACGCCAGTACTAAATAATATCTATCAAAATATATAAATGAAATAAAATGTAAAGGCTAAACAGATTTTTAAATTACTTAAATTAAATGTTGTATCTGTAAAAAGTAATTTGAATGCGTGCTCTACAATGTTACTATTTGGTTAAAGAATATATAATTTTTGTGTTACCTAATTTTGAATTTTGTCAATGATTTGTTTCAAGCTGTTCATTTGAAATACCCATTGTGCTGCCAGATCCAATTAGTTAAACTGCAAAAAAATTGCTGCAAGTACGATAGATGTTCATGGTTACCATAGACGAAAGGTAGGAATTTAAAATGAAAAACTTTTGATATTATTATCTAGCTCCCGAGTTTAAGAATGTCTTGTGCTTACCTCAGCACTGCATTATTTTCGGTAAACATTAGTAACTTTCGATTTAACGTGAATCTAACCTCAACATGCCTCTGAAGTGGCAAAATGCTTGCCGCCATTTTATACCTACTCGCAGAATAAGAGGCTATTGGCTGGTCTGAGCACCAAATAGTTTATTCAGTGAATAGGCACCCAAATAGCACTATTCAGGAGTCGTAATACGCTCTTAGTCGCTATCCAGAGAATAAATTTTATTCAGGGCTTTATTCGGAAGTGGTAATACAGGCACTAAAATTATTATGTCCTGGATACAAGATTATCATCCTTAAACTGAATGCCCAAGAAGGAACATTCTATGTAGACAAGAAATGGACAGAATGTAACAGCCTGTTTTATATCAAGTAGTGATTAAGTAAGCAATCACCTATAACTCCGCTGCCAATGATAGAGTTGATGAAGTTGAAGCTTGTAAATGGTAAGCTGTTCCGGAAGTCGTCTTCATCTTCCTGCAAACCAATTGTTTAAGTTACTCATAATGTGCTGTTACATAATAACTAACGTACAACTGTTTTTAAAGGTGTCATAGTAGAAAGAGAAAGGTAACCACTAATGACATTTCTTGACAAGTTGTACTACACAGAGGTTCCAAAAAAACAGTTTTGTTTGTACCTAGTTAGGTGAATAGGTTCATTACATAATGCAACCTGAAATGATTCTTAACTATTTAAAAATAAAAAAATAAAAAAATTCACCTGCTTATTCTAATAAGAGTAGTAAGAAGGGTTCATATACACATTTAAATATTTTTATTTATTAAAAAAAAAAAAAAAATTACTTGAAAATCATGCGTGGCATCCATTGAACTGCTTCTCAAAAATGTCTCTTTTGGGCTCTTTTAGGCAACCGCCAAAAAAAATTACAAGATTATGATACACATACAAGTATGGAACACACACCAAACACTGACGTATACTTTTTTTTATACAATCACGTCAATATTTAATGATGCCATTCTTCTCAGAATGCAAGCACCCAAGAAAAAAATCCATGAATTTAATTCAGAAAATATCTTATAAACGAAGAAAACACCAACTTAAAATTATAGGTTTTCACTCAAAACAAATTGGACAGTAATTTGGTTCATTATTTGTGAGAATTCAGGTCCATAAAATAACTTATTTGAACAGTTCTTGTAAAGCCACTCACTCTCTTTCCATGGACTAATGCAAATGCTTTGATACCTTATGCAACTACGAGTGAGCACATACTAATTAAAAAAACTTTCAGTATGCAAAATTTTACAAGCAATAATTTCCATTATCACATCAAAAGTTCAAATATTTAACAGAAACAAGGAATCACACCACTACTGTTTGAAATGTTTCACTCAATTAGCCATTTCTGCCATCTTAGAAAACGGAATGCTAGAAGTGGTATTTTCAGAAGGGAAGGGGAGCAGTCATACGCGCTACAATAATGTCAACAGACTAAAAAATCTGGTAATATGAATTACATTATTTTCCTACACAAGTTTATTTCCATTGTGTGACATACCAATAAAGTAATACTACACTAATAAATAGCTGGTTAATGACAGTTACAATACCTCACATAACTATGAAAAAAAGTGATGAACATTGTCATCAAGGGTTTTCTTCCCTGTGACAGAAGGAACTAACAAGTGGTACACAATGGAAGACTTTGCTCGACAGATGTTTGTGTTCGGCAGAAGTACTACAACTTGAAGTTGCACATAGTAACGACCTTGAATATCCAGGTAAGTACAATATACTTCTGTGACCTTTATCCGCTTTACTTATCCCAACTTGGCAACAACACACATATCTGATTCCCAAATTCAAGGTCATTTACATTACTTAAATGACATAATATTGTGTTTTCAAGGACACAGTAAGAAATGTATGGTACAAGATAAATACACAACTTGAAGTACAAAAATTGTCAAATATGTGCCATAGAGCATCCCAACCTTAGACTGCATTACGGGGCTTATGATGCCCGCTGCTGCCAGATTGCAGCCGCATTACGAAGTTCTGGAGATGTACTACTAGTAGTGATACGTGGACACCTTTTTCCCCCTTACTTTCCTTATCACTTAACCCTAGAGTAGTGTCTGTCTGGTGTTTAATGTAGATTTCCTAAATGTCTGCTACCACTCAAGCATGTAAAAACAATGCCACATCTGTGTCACACAAGCAGTGGAACATTGTGTTATTAAACACATCGAAACAGTTTATTGTACTAAAGTTTTTTGTTGTCTAAAATATACCTTCTACCAATTTGTTTTAATGATGTGTGTGTTTAATACTGGCAGAATTAACGGTACATGTTAACAAACCTCATATTTTATTTTAACGTAAATCGTAATACAGCTACAAGATGATACTACCTCACCCATCTTTATTACTGTACACTACATTTGTGCTGACACGGACAAGCAAATGTTTACTGTAGAGCTGGTGCTATGCAGTTTAACGAACATAATAAAACACTCATAATTTTTCACTTGCACACTTACTTTTTTTTTTTTTCAAAACACAAAATCAGACGGAAACAAATTGTTGGTTACAGTTATATGAGCTACTTAAGGTATGGCACATGATATTTATAGTGAACGTCCACCATCGTCTGTGCGTTGTAGCGGGATAAAACAAACATTTAAGTACGCAGGATTGCCTCCGCACTAGACTCTGTACCACCACGCCTAAACTTCATGTGCAATTTGCACGAAAAGTATGTGTACTATACAGTCACTACAATTACTATACTAAGGCCACATTACACAATAAATAACTTTTTTTAATGTCAGATTTTCCTGACTTTAAAAAAGTTGTCAGCACTTAAGTGTGACCACCCGTTTTATCTTCGTCAGGGTTGAAGGTATCAATTGGCGTTTACTGTTGGTTTATCTGCCTCATTGTCATGAAGTTTTGTTGGTTTAAGTCAATCAGTGTTCGGTTTGTGGGTAAATTAGTTTTAAAATTTGATATTAAAAGGCGAATTACTCCCTTAGAATTACAGTTACGTACAAAGCGTCTTGTATATTTCCTGCTTTATTTTACACAAGGATTCACCTCCCGGAGTTTTTCAGTGTTTTTGTTTTACATTATATGTATGCATGTACGCACGTGTGATGTGTGTGTGTACACATAATGTGTCACACATATATATATATGTATGAGATGCAGTAAACCCCCGCCAACAAACTGGGTGACAGATTGTTTTGTAATTGCTATACCTTAGAGTTTCTGAGTTATTTATATTGCATCCTGTTCAGGGTTCCCACAGAAATATTAAAATGAATTTCCCTGACTTTCCCTGACCAATCATTAAAAATTTCCCTGACCATAATTAATATTATTATAACAACACGCCTACACAACAAACTTTTTTTTTCAGCCTCCACCATCCCCATAGCTGCCCATCATTATCCTTTTAAGCAACAGATATTTTATATAACAATTTAAAACAG
>PNEQ01000048.1:38325-53476 GCA_003012365.1 Medauroidea extradentata
ACCCTGACTTTCCAGGTCTGTGGGAACCCTGCTGTTGACTACAGTTAACTATACAACAGTAAATAAGTTATATATGTTGTGAAGTGATCAGGCACTTTTCCCAACCTTATTTAAAGTTATATAAAAAAATTTATTTTTATTACTTCAATATAAATCTTTAAATGCAGGCTATGTACTTAGGAGTATTGGTTCATCAGATGTTCGGGATCATACAACAGAATTCAATAACTTAGTAATTGGGGACATGTATAATTTAAATTCAGTTTTCAAAATTTAAACATATAAAAATACAGCCAGAAATTTTAAAGTAGACATTTCTTGTTTACATTACTGGCTTGTTTGGTTTCAAATTGACCAGAAAAAATTTTAACTATTTTTTTGATATAACTTTTTTTTTGTGATTTTCTTAATTTTTGTGTTTTGGCAGTTTTAGTAGTTTATTTAATGTTCCTGGTAAAGTGAATAATTTCTGGTGTTGCAAGCTTCTCCAGGTTGTAGGATTTCTGGTGCAGACGTGGTTGATCGCTTGCTTAATGGAATTTCTTTAAGACGTAAGTTGCTGACTCACGTTGGTCAGCCATTTCACAGGGTTGCTTAGGGTATTGCGCCGCGAAAGTGGTTCCGCTGATGAGCACCTTTTGTCCCCAATAAATTTATTTGTGTCTGTATTCTTTATTATTCTGACATAAAACCTGTAGGTTCAATTTTTGAAAACCTTTTATTATACGTCTTAAATGTAATTTGGCTGATGTTGGTAGACTGGGATTGTGTTGTATCACTCTGCCGAGGTGTGCTTCTTGCTACCATGTCCGTTGCAGTGCTTACTCAGTTGTTGTTGTAAGGAGACCAGCAAGACCGGCAGTAGTTGTGGGGCTGCATGCACGACCACGGGTCGTCGGGCGTGAGTGCCAGGGCGAGTTGCGGGGAGAGTATTCTGGCACGAGATCAGACAGAGAGTATCATTTTCAGTCAAGCAAACAGGCGAAAAAGTGTTACCATTTTTTTTAAAGACTAGAATTGTTGTTTTCATTTGAGCTTGGAGACTCAGCAGGTGTTCATAAATTTTGGGAGTCAGAACTAAAAACAAAAACAGACATGGTGGTAAATAAATAAGTTTGTTCATGCTATGTAAGTAGAGTGTTGTATGAACTGTGTTACAAAAAAATTAATTTCCGCATGAGCGAAATTAGTTTCTTTTAATAAAGTTAACCCGAGATTGAGACATAACCTCAAACTTTTTGACTACCGTCGATGAGTTATCAAACAACAGCAGCAGTAAGAAACAACAAGCAAGCGAGGAATGAGACAGCCATGTCACAACGTATTGCAGTATACAATCTGCATTATAGAGACAAAAAACACCTCGCACTATGAAATATTCTTATACACAGCACAATTCGCCATGAATATCAAATTTAATACGTTAATAAATTTAACATTTACAAATAGTTAAATGTTAAATATTAATAACCTCAATAACATCACTTATATTAGAACATGCATTTCACAGAAGAACTCTCTTAAATGTAGTTTTAAATACCTTTTATGGTGGATTTTTTAAAAACTGGCGATAACATATTATATAAGCTAATGCCCATAAAGTTAACACTTCTTTTATACATAGTTGTGATATAGTTACTCTTAAACAACTTTTTGTTCTTTTTTGCTTATCATATTATATTCTATGCAATTTAAATTATGATCTGTATGTAAACACCCAAACATTTTATATTGTAATTTCCTATAAATAAGTATGTTGTTAATTTTAATATTTAAATGATTCACATTAGTACACTTATTGTTCTTTAGAATTAAATTTGTAAGCAAATTTAATATTAATGCATTTTCAATAAACAAAAAAATATCTATCACACAAGAAGCAGATATGATTGATCACAGTCTTATATTTAGGGGAATTTTTATTTGCCTTTTATTTTGTGTTTCAACTTTGCATGTTAGTTAAGGGTACCATGTTGCTGTTGTTTATTCCTAACAGCATAAATGATTCATTTGGAACTGCTGGTTACTTTGATAGTGAACTTACTTGCGTAAGTAGTACGTAAGTCAAAAATATTGGATTATGTTCAACAAAATATTTTGCTTCCTTCCTTGCAGCTTATCTATACTGAGTATTTACCTTCCATACAAATAAATGTGCACAGAAATAGTCACAGGGCCGTGAGACAAGAGTGAACTACTGAACTAGTTTAAGATATGGGATGAAAAAAATCTGCTGACTAAAGGATGACTGTATGTAATTTACTAGCCTATCCTAACACAACCTCACAGTGAATAAAGATGACAGAACTTCGAGAGCCTGGCAGATGACTTTAGTTTGAATGGCATGTGCGTTGACCTAATCCGCAACATATTTCATGCTATAAACCAGGAAACTGTCAAAGTTTAACAACTTTTTAATGTTTCATTCTGTACTGAAATGCACATAAAGTTAGAAAAAAATTCTCACAATTTTTCCAGCAATCCACTACATATTTAAAAAAAAAATTTTAAGAGTGAAAAAGTCTTAGCACAAAGCTTGGTATTCCTCAGCAATCAATTCATCTTGGCCCTATTTATTTCATATATGCATAAATAGTTTCTATTTAATATCACAGGAAAATGTATACTTCATGCAGACAATATAAACATCATCTTACAAAATAGCATTAAGTTCCTAAGTGGGCAAGAGAAAAAATTGTCTTGCACAGCTGATGTTTAGCCTATGAAATAATCACTTCAAATTTACATCAACCACAGAAAAAAAAACACAGTTCGTGTAGCTTTTTAATTCCTATTTAATTGAAAAATAAAATAATATTAAGTATTAAAACATAATAACAGATGACATGACCAAGGAACTTTATCACAAGAAACTCAAGTGAAATAAGTCATTTTGAATAAGTAAATATTAGCCTACATAAATTTTTTAAAGAAAAGGCAGGACTGTACCATTGAAACTATTGTACCAAACCTATTCCTACACTGGTAGCCAATGCTTGAAAATGTTCTGACTAATACTGATAACATACAACTTCTCAATACAATAAAATTATGACAGATGGCAAGTATCACTCAATACAGACTTGTCTAAACCCAATGAATGATTCACATGATGAACGTGAAACTTATCCACTAACTTTAGTGGTTATTGGAAGTTAACCATTTACATTTACCACTGAATAGTGTTGTTATAAGCCTTTTCCTCCATCTTGCTAGCAATCCACATTTCACAACAAAGGTATTCGTTAAACGTCTAATAAAGAAAAGATGTACAAGGTTACGCTGGTTCCAATATTAAGGCCGTGTCCCAACTCGCTGAAAGAGTACTCTCTCGTCCACTCTTGACGTCACAGAGGGTACTTTCTACTGTCCCAACTCAAAGGGATAGTGTGCAATAGGAGAGCGAACGAGAGCGAGCGATGACGTTCCCTCCCAGCTCACTCTCGCAACCTCTGTGGCAGCCATATTGCTTTAAGGTTAAACCATTTTATTTGTGTTTGTTAAGAATTATTTTTACTCACTGTTCATTGTTTTAACCCGCCATTCTTGTATTTAATAAATATATTTTAGTAGATAATAACAATAACCTACATTAAATATATTGTAGTTCGCAGTGTAGATTATTTATTTATATACTTACAATTACTGCCGATAGAATGCAGTGTGCCGAGTGCATAGTGCGAGAGTAGACGTCCCAATTCGAATAAAGTGAACCAGAGTGGCCGAGAGGGAGAGTAGGTAGTGATAGTGTACACACTCTTGAATTGAGACACAGCCTAAATATTTGGTTGTTCAATACAGGCACCCCAAAACTGGTACAATATATGTTGGTCACAAAGAATAAAGTCTTTTTGTAACTGACACTGTAAGAAATCTAGTAAGACAACTTTAACTTAGCAGAGCATGAATTTCATAACACAAAATATACTGTAAGTTACTATTGTAAAACTACTCAGTAAACAAGTTGTGCACAATGCCTTTACAACAGTACTTACCACAAGCTGCTTTGTGTCCGATTGTGAAGCTCCATCTTCAGAGGCAATGCTGCCACCAGTCTGCAAAAAGAAAATATTTGTAATTCTAAGAGACAAGTTTATCTTGAATAAAAGCTTATATACTCTGTTTCGCATAGCTTCAGTAACATTTGTCTCTTCAGAGTGTCTACTTCTCAAGTGTTGTATATGTTTGACACTGTGTTAGTTAACATATTTCAGTTCGGATATCAACAGACATGTCCAAATCTTCATTAGTACTGTAATTTTTGTCGTATTGTAACACACATTACAAAACATTAATTGTAACTGGCCATAAGAAGCTGTCAACATTTACTAAAGTTATGTAAAACATCACAAATAATGCATACAAGTATCTATTAGAAAATCCATGGCCTGCATTATACAGATATCAGGTAGCAATTACGTTACAGGCTAAGTGGTTCAGGACACAGAATTTCCGAAAGCTCTGCTTTTCTATTTCAAGCCAGTTAGTATCATTGTACTGCTTGTAATTATAAGTATTGCAGAGTGTTTACGTTTACATATGTCTGTACAACATTTATGTCTACATTCCACTGCTCTGAAAGTTTTTATCTACAATATCTACTTATGTCATCAACAGCAATCGTTAATGGGAAGTTAATGTAAACTCTTGTGTTGTAAATACTACGTAATAAATATTTCAGTTAATAAGACATGCACTGCATTCCCTTTGTTGTTCCCTGTCAAATAATTTATTACACAGTTTGTACATAAAATATAAACATTTTTGTAATTAAAAACCTTAATATTGGAGAAAGGCAATCAAAATGTACACATACAAAGTAGCAGTGGCAAACAATGGAAACTGTCGTAATGATCGCGAATAATACCTCTCAACTAATGTATAGCCTACGTAAAGTAGGCCTATGCATCTTCTATCTCACGTCATCTTGAATAGGCTTACAATGAACTAAACAAACATTTCAGAAACTATAATAGTGCTGTACATCAAATACACTTTAAATTAAGAAACACATTACCATTTCATTTTAATTATTTATTTTGAACTTTTCCATTCTAAAACAGTGACATACAATGTGCCGGTTGTTTTTTTATTAACAAGACCTACACGTCTACAACATTTTAAATTATAATTACGAAACATGTACATAAATATGTGCAGTTTGTTCCACATCACATAAAAAAAAAAAACACTCCCCTGTCATCGTAAATAAAAACACAAGACACAAGCACTAAAATTCATTTTCATTTGCATTCAAGCAACAATAAAGGCATCCAGATGGAAAAAGATGTTAAACACTGGGTATTTCCCAACGGTCTGGCAGTCACGAAATGTAACAATTCACAGATCTGTTACTTCAAATCGTTTGACAGATGCACTAACATACATACTTCTTTGATACGTCAGCAAGTGTGATACAACATATTTTTCATAGACTACCATACAATATGTCAAGCACAACAGTCCTGCCATTTCTTCCTGCCCAAACAAAAAGGTACTTAAATGGCAAAGTAGTGGTTCTGAGATATTGAACTTGGGCATTCCAGAAGTTTTCTTAAACTAAACCAGCAGGAAGCAAGAAGCAAGAATCACACTGTGTAATTAAGTTGCGTTGATAAAACTTTCTGCAACATCACAAAAATGTATAATTTATGGGTTGGGTGATCTTTCCATAGCTACAGCATATTCATGCCACCAACACAGAGAGTTACGCTAGGCCTACCAATAATGAGGATTACCAGCATCAAGAGGAGGTTAGTAAGAAAGCTGTGCCTGTCTGAACTAATACTCTATTAGAACAAAGCCAAACAGAAAGCTAACTGTTTATTGCACCTGTGGTGCAAGAACAATGCACACATCACAGAAAGGAGTCCATATTTCAAAAGAGTGACATTAGCAACTAATGCCCCAAGCGTGTGTTGCAGTTATCATTCAATTTTTTGGGCACACCATATTTCCCCAGTACTCTGTTTTCCTCTCCCCTACTCCCAAAGTATATAATTTATGGTAGAAACATTCGCAGATGCATGCACAACTCACCACTGTTTTATTTTTTACTTTAAATTTTTTGGGGACCCCATTCTGAACCTCTATTCTGTTTTGCCACCACTCCCCCAAAAAAAACTTTTTTTTTTTGCAAAAGCCTTTGTATGCACACATATAACTCACCATTTTTTTTTACAATTGTTATATGGATAGCCCATTTTGATCTTCTACATTCTACCTCATTTTTCCCCCCAACCACCTTTTCTAATAATTTGTTCTGACAAAAACCTTTGCAGATGCAAGCACAACTTAGTGAAGTTTCACTGAAATAGGATGAATGGTTTGAGAGTGCGTAGAAGATACAAAGACAAACAAACATCTACTTTATATAATAGACTAATTCAGTTTTGGTGCCTGAAGAGCTTAACGCTAGGCAACGCCACCTTCACACCAGGCTATCTTAAGGCGACGGGTCCCTATTTATATTTTAATAAGTTTCATTTTTTAAATCCTGAAAGGAAGCAGATATCGCAAAATCGTTACATAAAAATGTTCAAATTTGTTTATACTATGAAGCCTAAGTCTTTTAGAATATATGTTTTTATATAACTTTGGTTAGTTATTGACATAAATAAAATTTAATGAAATTGTTAGTTAGCACAAATTATAGAAAATTATGTTCAGAAAATAATTAGGCTACATAGTACAAACAATTTACAACATTTATATGTACTGGTTTTTAGATACCTGCTTTCTTTCAGGATTTAAGAAATTAAACTCGCAAAAACATCATAAACAGGAACCTGTGGCCTTATAACAAAGTGCTCTCATATGAAGTCAGTCTTCATCCATCACCAATCCTAGTAGGTTCACATCTGTCACATTACTCTTCTCAACATGCATGAGTGAGACACAACATAACAATTCCATCCCAAACAGCAATCTCTGGACATTGTAAAAGAGAAAACATTTAGCTGTCCAAGCATGCTGGTCATTATCAAAACCAACTACTTTATCTGAACACTGAGCAAGAACCAACTGTGATTGTGCCAGATTAAGAGTCCTATCAAAGGAAAGACGGGGCTTAGAGGTAAGGGTGTGAATATGTTTAAACTAACTGGTACGCTACTGTGGTGAGACATTCAAGTGCTTGTTTTAGATACACTGAGTCAGTCATTACTTTTGTCACAAGATATATAGCACACCAGCAATATAATGTGCTCCAACACTTAAAAAAACTTCTATTTTTGGTAACTGAGAAAAACTATCTTTTACTTTCCCTGAAAGTACCATTTTCTGTAATGGCACTAAATTAACTATCTTGTCTAACCAGACAGTTTCTCCTCCAGCACATTATGCCAAGTGAGATACACTACCTCTGGCTGTTAATAATAAATACCACAGCCAAAACCTCACCCAGAGAATAATCTCTATTATATGCAATTTCTTAGCAACACAACTTTATTAATTGCTAAACAGTCATTGGTTGGAAAGATTCAACAGCCAATGCATTAATTAAATAATTCTGCAATAATAATGTAACGCAATAGGGCCTAAGGATGGATTGCAGAGTCAAGTGAGGAAAATCTTGAGGTACAGGTGAAACTAAGGAGAAATTAAGTAAAATCTGAAAATTTTTCGTTTGCATTGCAAAGTCAGGAAACTGAGATATCTCAGTTGAGGTGAAGTGTTACCACAATATTTGTGAGAAAAATAATTTCTCTTCGTGCATCGACTTGCGAAAGTAGCTAAAATGTATATTATTTTCCATTTATTATGCTCAAAACTTACATGACGATGATGTGTTTCGCATGCTGTAAAGCTGGAAAAATGCAAAATAAAAACTATAAAAATATGTCGTCGATTCTGTTTACAAAATGGTATCGTAATCATTTTGTTTATTAAGTGGTATCGTAACCATTTTGTTTGATAACAAAAGTGACAGTAAAAAACACGACATCACTTTCATGTAAAAATGTACAAAAAATATAAATTACGTTGTAGATGCCAATGCAGTCATTCATTTACACCATGGTTACTTTCCTCCTCTAAAATATTATAAATTAATTGAAAATAAGAATATTACTCTCTCCCATGTAGCATTCTAATCTCAATTTATGGCCACCATGAACTATTTGCAGCCTGAGAAATCTTAAGGGAGGTCACACCTTAAAAAAGTTTTTTCTTAGATTTCACTCAGTTTTCGTCTCTGCAATGAAAATTTCTCACAGTTCACTCAGAGAGGTCTTAGAGTTTTCTCAATATGACTGTGCAATCGACCATAAGTAATGAGCAAAATTGATGCATTTTAAAACTTACTAAGTTTAAGAACAAAGAGAAAATGCTTGACGTAAAAAAAATAGAGAAAGGATTAATTTAAAAAGTCAGCTTCTATGGAAAAGCTAATTACAAATTACTAGTAATAACCCAAGAGAAATATTATCTTTGAATTATCCATATAATTAATTATAACTGTGAATAGGTACATTGTGGTTAATTTGACTAATCGGAACACTAAATATATAAAATAACACAGACAGGGAATATAAACATATTACCCAGGTAGACTACCAAATAATATTTTGATTGTAAATGATGATATTTATCACAGATTAACAACACAACGGACACCCAAGGTAACATATAGGCTATAGCATGTAATTGTAAATTATTTAACAGAAGATACGAGCCAGATGAAAAGACACAAAAAGAGTAAAAAAGTTAAGTTGCAATTTTCATACGATACACACAAGTCAAAACAACGGGAATGAAGAAGAAACTGAGGAAGATGATGGAATGGACAGTTCATCTAGTGAATGTGATGAATCAGGTTTGGAAGAAGAGCTAGGAACATCTCTGGTTTAAAAGGACAATAATTATGTATAGGCCATTAGGGATAAAGTAAGCTTTTTCGAGTGCTCAATTTATCCTGAATGGCCCATATAAGTTATGCTCAGGAATTGGGTACTTAAATATAACATGGCAATACTTATGTGATATCATCAATATATTTCTAAGTGTTTCATCCAAGATTACTATATTATTATAGCAAGCACATATATGTCTAATTAAATTTAGAACTTTTTTTTTTAATTTATATGTTCTAGTTCCATTTGAAGAGCATTGTGCATAAATGAATACATTTACTTGATTCACTTCTCAGGTATTGTTATAACAAATTGAAACCACAGGTTTTATTTTGAGACTGCCAATGATACACAGGTTTTTAGTTTTCTGAGGTATAAGTACCGTGAGAACTGGAAAGAAATGTTATTTTCTCAAAATATGCACGATAAAACCAGTAACAAGTCAGTGTTAATGATGTTAAAGGTGTGTCTGTTATGTACAATACATTTTACATCAGCCCACAAAACTAGACATTATAACGCTACATTTTTTTTTGCGAGAATATCCAGGTATTTATGAATTTTGGATATTTACCCAGGAAAATACCCACAGTATTTACCATTAGTTATATGAACCTGGGTATTTTACATATGTACGAACCACTAAACCAGTGTTCTCAAATGTTTTCGGATCACCGTCCCCTTGGGTCCACAAACCAATACCCAGCGCCCCCCTACCCCTCACTTTTTTTGAAGCTATAAAATTGTTACTCAGAATATCACTTTTTGCAATTTACGAAGGAATGTAATAGCGATACATTTGAGAACAATAGCAAACTTTTGCTACGCTACAAATAGTTAACTGTTATTGGCTGCAAAGAAAGAGTATCTCCTGAAGGTTTTGTATTATCAGACAGTGAGACAAACGCTTGTATGAATTCCTATTGTGACAGAAGCAATAAAATTCAGTAAAACAACAACTTAAAATTTGGTTAAACATAGATAACTGATGAATTAGCTGCAAAGATATAATATATTCTGAAGTGAAGTCTTAGTCATTCAACAATAATGTTAGTTAAATAATATCACAAAATTGCAAAAATAAATAAATGTACAATATTAGTGGAACCTCATTAATTCATGTTGCTACGTAAAGGTTTTTTTTAAACAAATTGATTATATTCCTTCGAATCTCAGTAATGAGATATCCAATGAGCCTGCACATGCCAGTTTTTCTACCACTATGTTTCTAGCTCACGGATACACAAAATAACTCAATTCAGACGGATCTTTAAGAGCACTACATATCCACAGCACGACAGTTTCTATAACACGGCCAATTCACTACTGTCCCTACTCAAGGTCAGACAGCTCTCTCCTTTCCCTTTGTCCTACGGCAATCTCCCCTCCAAGTTCGTGCCGGAATCTAACCGTGTGTGACTAGTGACTTGTCCTCACAAAGAAAGGTGTCTCGGGGGGGGGGGGGGGGCTGCTGAGCATGTCTACCCGAGCCTAGGAATACAGGGACTTCAGAAAAGGAGGGGCAAACTTTTAGCACAGCGCAGCCATAAAGATTACACTTGCAAAATTCCACGTCCAGCACCATCGCTCCGCACCGGTGCCTGTCAGCGCCCCCCTAAACTTATCGCCCACCTAGGTAAGCCCAACGCCCCTAAGAGGGCAGTAGCACCCACTCTGAGAACCACTGCACTAAACTAATCTGACATATGAACATGTCCTTCAATAAAAGTAAATATTAGCTGTTGTGAGTAACACAAGTGAAAAAAGCAGCAGGCGGACTGCTAGTAATATACTATTTGCCCTGTCTTTCATCCATCACAGTGACTTGACTCAACACTGACTAATAAGTAAGTTATAGAGAAAAATAAATATGATGTGAAATGTATTAAAGGAATGATTCAGTTCACTGTTCATGCTTCACGATCACATGGTGGCAAGTCTTTTTTTTTTGTAAGGCTCATAAATGATTACAGAGATAAGAAGTGTCTACTTAAAAACATGTGATTCAAGATAAAAAAAATCAGGTGATCGGCAGTTCCAAAAAATAGAAAGCAAACAACACAGTTTGACTATACTGTATTTCCAATTCTGGAATATACGCACACATGTGCATGCGTGTGCACACACACACCTCTGCTGTTAATTCTTCTGCATCAAGTACACCACTACTTTATTTGTTCAACTATCCTGTTATCTTTGTGTCTTGCAAGAATACTGTAAAGCAGATTTTGTTAACAATCCGTAAGCAACAGCCCATACATTACCATTAAATTTCTTGTAATAATAATAATAATTATTATTATTTCAACATTAAAACATTTGTGTGAAAAACTCCAACCACGTCTCACAAGTGTAACATTTGGGAGTGATTCTGTCAGGAATCGAACCAATATTCCGACTGTTGTAGGTTAAATTGTTTGACCACCACACCAAAGAAGCACTTATTAAACTGATACCTATTATATAATAGTCTACATGCTTGGTTGGCTAATTAATGCTATAGAAAGGTATGATAGATACATTGTCTTTTGATGTCGATCGCAATGAGTTATTTCCACTATACAATATACTGGTCATAAAACAGTACTGTTGCAGGTACAGTAGGTTCTGTCATGACCTAACTTTATGTTCCTAAAATCTGAGATAGTATAAACTGCAGCATTACAGACATAATGCTGTCCATCCCATATAAGAATTTCGTATTTTGACAGCTGATGCTACCAATATTTGTAACACGTGACAAAATAACATACCATTTTAAACAACAGGACGTGATCGTATGACTTGATGAACAACAAATCAGTTAACTCCTATTGCAGACATTGAAAATAGTGTGTATCATACGTGAAAAATAAGTATTTTGGAGGAACCGTAATTTAACACTGCTCCGTATCAAGCATTATTCAGTTAACTATTTCATTCTATTCAAATTGCGTCATTTCTATAACTATTATACAAACAACAGCACCATTATCAGCTAATCTACCTGAGAAACAATCCTGTCGCAAGAGGCCAGCCGGAAGAAAAGGTGACGCATGAAATGCTAATAGAGCAGCGCCGGAATGAAAAGGTGGGGGAAATAGGAGAACCCCGAGAAAACCCACCGGGCAGCGGTTTCGTCTGGTACAAATGTCACATTGCAAAATCCGGTGATCGAACTCCGGTCCACCAGGTGACAGGCCCGCGCGCTGGCGCTGAGCCACCGCTAGTGATATTGTCTCTCGTTCTACAACTTTTACTTAAAAAAATTAGAGGGAACATTGAGAAAGAGACGTCACTGTTACATTGAACCAGCGTAAACAACAAATATGAATTTCTTGTGCTAAAAAATAGGGGGGGGGGGAGCCTGAGATAGAGTACAAACTATTCTACAGTGAGCTACATGCAGCACAGAACTCTGTAGCACAAAACATAGTTGTTGAGAACCGGCCTGTGATATGAAATGTCCTGGGTTCAAATCCAGTGTTAGGTGTGAGAATGAATTTGTGTCTGTCTCGCTGGCCCAAGAGTTGAGAAAAAAAAACTGTCATCTCTGTCTTGTCCTCGATGTCGACGAGAGTTCCAAAATAAAAATAAAAAAAAATTAATAGATTTTGGGCACTTCTGCTGGGTTTATAAAAGGGCAGAAAACAAAAATAAATAAAATAAAGGGGCAGGTTCCAAAATACTTTGAAAATGTCTGTAATATTCCACTACTGGGCGAGTCCATTACAGGATATACATACACTAAATGAATGATAAAATGAAAACTAGTCTAGTTTCAACTTCCACAAATAATGCCATTCCAAAAAGATTTTTTGTGTGCTGGGTACTTATTAGTAGTTACAAAACGTTGATAGACTGTGTAATGTTATAACACATACACAACAATTATACATTGTGTAAATGAAACCAACGTAGTACACTTTATTTTTTGTAGCTATTTATTTCATTATTTTGAGTAAGAAAACACATTTAGGTAAACCCTTACTTATTATATAGCAGGGGTTGTAAGTCACCGATGTCATCCAAGTCCATTTTTCTGTTAATAGTCAATTAAAATTTAAGGTTCAGAAGTCGATGACCTCAGGTTTCAATTTACAATTAATTCAATACTCATATTACTTAAAGCATCGTAAGTCCACAATAACTTATTGGCTGATAAGAAACTTTGTGTGACCATTATATGATTCCTATTAGTCACAAAAATGGCACTAATAAAAAACTCATCACCAATTATTACAGCCAGTGATTTTTGGTGAAAAGAATAATGCAACAATTTGTTTCAATGCCTTATGTGAACACCTGTTTCTCTGCTTCGTGGTCAGTGATTGGAAGTTTTTAACTTTCGTCATCTCGGGGTCCTACCCGCAAATCACGTGTGGTGTCGTGGTAACATTTTTCTGGTTGGTGCAGTCAAACGAGCCATGCCTCTGCCCTATTATACTCTGCCAATAACCACAAACCAGAGTTGCAGGTGTGCACGTAAGGCATTGAAACAAGTTGTTGCAGAATTCTTTTCACCGAAAATCACTGGCTCTATTTATTGTGATTGGTACAGTCAAATGAGAGACGTCACTTCCCGAAGATACACTGCCAATAACCGTGAAGCAGAGATGCAGATGAGCGCGAAAAGCACTGAACTGGGGCAAAATTCTTTTCGCGAAATGTTCATGGCCCTACCAATTATTTTTGTTGGAGGTTACTGTTGTGTAGTTTAACTAGATTTTTTTGGGGTTTAGTGAAATAAAACTGTTAAAACTACAGTGTTTACAGAAATATCATTACCGGGTCTATTGCTAGCATTATTACGCACATAGAGATAAATCCTTAAAGGAAGTTTCGTAATAAACTTTCACAAAACTTGATAAAACATAAATTACAATAAAATTTTCTTTCAAACATGCAAAAAAAAAAAACCTTAACAAAAATGGCATTGGGATCCAAATAATTGTATTTCACAAGAAAATTTCAAGGTACTTTTTACACTAAATTATTTTTTATCATTGAAACTCTAACTTGTAAAATTATCATTAATGCAAGAAGGCACAAACTTTCAATTAAAACAAAAACAGGTGGTGTAAAGTTGCTGCAAAATTTGGCAAAGTAACCCATAGTTACAGTACTGAAGAAAATATTGACTTATAACAAAGAATGTATGCACAAGATTTAAACAGTTTCGTAAATATGTATCATATATCAAATTACACATGTAATTCAAGAACGTTGTACAATTGTATCAGTTATGCTTATAATGCTTGCATAATTATAAATGTTAACTGAAAAATAAATAATTATATAGAACATTCTGCCAATTTCAGAGATTGCATATTAACATAGAGGATGTATACATATATATTACATATGAAATACTGAAATAATAATTGCATACAAAGTGTGTTTAAAATAAAGTGATAAGGCAAACTGTAGTTTATCTATAATACTACAGTATTTACGTACTTAACAGTCCATATTCCATAAATTTCTCAATGCCATAGGCCTACATGTAATGTACGAGGCCTCTGTATTATTTTAAAAAATTTACGTAATTTAGGTGAGTAAATGCATTAAGCATTTTTCCAAGCGTAAATTTTATAATTTGGTTTGGGTATCTTAAAAATATAAATTGGGCTTCAAAGGTCTCTCACATACTACAAAATCATGAATACGTTATATATTGTCAGGATACAGTAATGTTGTCAGTATGAATGTTACAGAAGCATGAACATTTGACAGTGACATAAAATTTAGAAATGAAGACCTATTGGTACGCTCCGTTTTTTTCTGTACGCTGACAAAGACAATTTGGATTTGCTAGACTTTCTATAATCTTGTGACATGGTGGTTACAACTGTTAAGTACTGAACTCTGAATTGTTTGGAACATCTCGTTTTACATGCAGAACGGCTCACAGCAGGGGCTTTTATCTCTTGTTAATCTTCCTCTTTCTACTCTTGTGCGGCTGCCAAGGTCAAGGAACACGACTCATCGTCATTTCCCTGCCTCCCTTCTTCGTTAGCTGTCTGGAGGGAGGCTATACAGTACCATCGAAAGGAGAGGATGACTTGATACGATCTTGTTTTTATAGCTTTGCATTTAATCTATGAAGGCATAATTTGTGTACAAATATCAAATATTCCACTTGTATTGTTATAATAATAATAATAAATTTTTTACACTCGCAATTGGACTCACGCCAGGTTGCGAGCAGACATTCCCCCCCCCCCCCCCACAGCATGAATCCTCCGTTATCCTCCTTAACCTTATAACCTCTCCCCCCCTCATAGTAACCAACTCCACTTCCTCGTCGTCCTCACTAG
>PNEQ01000049.1:10052-21077 GCA_003012365.1 Medauroidea extradentata
AAACTCTCATTCTTATCATCACAATGACCTGTTTTATCTAGAGGACTTTATTTTACATTGATTTACATATAAAGAAAAATTTTATTGAACATTAAAGTTATTATTTAATTTCTATTTTCATCCCAAGGGGAACAAAAACCACTTTGTATTAATGAGAACTTTGTATTATCAGGGTTTGTATTAACGAGGTTTGACTGTAGTTGAAATATAAATATATATCAATGGGCAGGTGTCTTACGATCAAAAGAACACAGCTAAACAATAGATATGACCCACCCTTGTCCTAAAAAAAAATTAGAAAACTGAGCTGACGAGTGCCTTCTCGAGAGCGAATAGCCCGATTTGCATAGCGTTTAGTGAAAAAAAAAAAGGAGGCATTCCTTACTAGCACCATGCCCTTGTAAATTATTCACCAAAGAAAGAAGGAAGAGGCGAATGTATTTATTCACTGCGCAGTTTTAGAGCAATTCTGCTCAAGGATATACATCTTCCTAATGTATACCTAATTTGTAAATTTTGTAATATTGAAAATAAAAATAAAAAAAAAATCCTTCGAAGTTTGAAGAATTGTACACTAATGTAGATATAAGTACTAAATAGCATGCAGAGCGAACAGAGAGTGCAACTGTATGAATGTTCACAAGATGGAAGGTAGACAGCGGCACCGTAGCATATTCCGACATTCAATATTCCAAAAACACCATTTTGTGACGTTATCTAAAATCGTCCAGAATTACATGAATAAGTGGTTGGAATTATCAAAATAAATTACGAGTTCAGGGACTATGCAATACACGAACGTCTATTTATTTTTCAAGTTCGATATACCCGGAGACAAATATTTCTACACGTGGCTAATAGGTAGCGCTATTATCATGCTCACTTGAGCAATGCACGTTTTATGACACGTAGTAACGCATTGTTTACGCAAATTATGCGCCAAGTTAATTGTTTTAGGTACGTATAGTGTTAACCCAATAAAGAAAAATAGTATCAAGCTATTCTTTATAGGGTTCATGTAAAAAAGTAAACACATTCGGCACGAGGTGAGAGATATAAGACGTGAAACAGCCTAGGAGGCTGTACTATAGTAAAGTGAGCATATGCGTAAGTGCTAAAACTTAGCGGCTATAGTACGACCTCAATATAGATCCTAATACGTCTTAGTTGACGGAGACAAGCCGGCCGGCTTGGCACAGGCAGCGCCGCCGCCGCGCTGTCTTCAAACGGTCAATGCTGCTTTTTTTAACAGATTTTCACTATTTTTGTTTTATTTTTAATATTGTGACTTACCAAGTAATAACTGCAACTCTACAATTCATATTTTAATGCCGTCAATTAAATAATGTATGTTTTATTCATTGTCAATGTAATTCCTTTTAATTTTTTTCATCATAGAATTTTGTTATTTTTTTGGGGGTTCCTGAGATTGTATTCGTAGAATCGCTACCTTCGTTAAATCCAGGGTTCGTAAAATCGGGGGTTCAGTGTACATACATCGGTACTGCCAAAACTCGCTTTCACTGTTGAAAATTGATGATGTCCATTCTCGTACAATCAATAACTTCAATCCAAGAAGTTTCATCAAAATTGTGCATTTATATTTCATAATCAGACATAAAATATGAATTTTGAGATTTCAAACAGAGGCGAAAAATTTTGTTAAAATTTCGTGATTTTGTGTCTCCCAAAAACAAGTGTGTTCTATATATGAGTGATCAGATGTAAACACTGTGTATATTAATCAAATAACAATATTCTTACTAACAGGTAATGAAAAAATTAAAAATTACTACTGAAAAAAATACATGGCAGGATGTCAGAAGGATCAGATTTACAGTGAACTGGCTAAATCATTTATGAACTTGTTCATGTAGAAAAAACTACTATCTTCCATACTGTGCAAGCGGTACACTAGCCATTTTCCATCAACCTTACACATGCATTTTGAAAGATCCTATACAAGTGAATGATACATGCTAAAGATTATAATACATAATGTAACTGTGTACTAGCTGTCTAAATGCACTTGACCCAACTAACAACCAGCCCTCTTGCAACACTGTATACTGCACATTTACAGAACAGCTAGTGTAAGAGGTCAAGATGAAGACTTTCCTAACATATTATTATCACGAAGTTGACGAACCATACAGCAGCTGTTTCAGAGATTCCTCATTAATTGTCTCAAGACTGTTGCAACATCCATCAGACTGCAACCTTCTGTCACATGCACCAACCATATTATTAGTCTGTACAGCAGTTTCTATGTCCTTAGTGTCGTCGGTCTCTCTTGAAGGAGGTGATGTACCACAGGCCCTTTCCAGCAATGTTCCAGTGGTTTCCTTACAACCACTGTCTATCTGGAATTGAGGAGTTGGTGAGGCAGCCCTGCAAAGCGTACCCATCTCTTCTGCTGGCAACGGTGACAAGGACAAGAACCTCAGCCTTTCTGAGGGTGATAAAAGGCTTGGAGACATAACCATTCCAAAGAAATCTGAAGTTTCTACAAAGAGAGTACTCTGGTCACAAGTTGGCAGTAAAGTTGCAGACCTTGCAATCTCCATAACACCACCTGTCTCAATAACACTACCTGTCGCGGAGTGGTGTTTGCAATTTAGAAACCCTTCACGGGCGAAAGACTTCACACCAGAGTTTGACACAGGCAGTAAACTTTCCCTTCCACCAGCATCTTCAACTGACAGATTAGAATCTAGACTAACACAACAAGATTGACTGGTAACACTTTGAAACTGTCCGACATCATCCAGAAACTTGAGTTCTTTACCCTTCTTCTGAGGTTTGCCATCAGGCAGCGAGGAACAACGTGTAATCTGTATTCCACTAGGTGCAAGGACAGACTTGTCGACAGAAACCGCTGGCTGCCTGCTTCTTTGAGCTTGGTCCATGCATGTATTTGAGGGATAAGGCACTCCTTCAATATCACTGTTCACCTATAACAATTGAAATATTCATATAAGATTTAACGTACATACATAACCCACATACAAGAAATACCGCACAACAATATTTAAAACAACATCTCTATTCCAAATTTTCAAAGAGCCATATAGTTAATGTTGTTAATGTCGTATCAAACCAAAAGCAAAAAATATATAAAACCATCGCTTGAAAAAAAAAAAAAATAAATAAATGATAGTTTCAAATGATTGTTGAACCATAAATGCATTGGGGGACCCCTAAATAAAATAACCGCAAGTTTAAATTAGCAAACTTGAATCAGAATATTTTAAGCAACTGCAAAAAATAACTTACATATATTGTATGTACATGCCACAATTCCGAACGATAATTCAAATCTTAAGTTGTATTTATATTCAATTTTTGGCTTGATAGGTGATTTTTTTAGATTCAGTTTTTCGTTTTGTTCTATTCTGTTTTAATTTCACTAATTTTAACTACCAATTTGTTTACTTAGCGGTCCCCTGACCCGTTTAAGGGTCAACAATTATTTAAAACTATTATTTTCTAACTTTTTAGGGGTTTGTGTTGTGTGTATGGGGTTTTAATGTATTTTTAATTTTAGTTTCAGTTGTAGCTTTGTAAATTTTAGTACTTCTACAAAATAGTAAAGTCAGTAACTGAAATACAGATACATATGAAACTTATATACTGTAAAACATTTATAATTAAATACTGTGCAACACACTTTCCCAGCTGCGATTTCCAACAAAACCAATTTTCATCAAACGCAGCTAAGAACCATCCCAATGAAATTGACTTTAAATTTAAATAAAAAAGCATTGAAATTGATCCATCCATTTGGAAGATACAAGCCATAAACACACACACAGACAGGAAGACCCACTCTGGGAATAGGCCCACCAATACATTAATTAAATCTCAACAACTCCCAGGTCTCAATATTAGATTATCACAACCTAGCATCAGAATACCCTACATTCCCACATCTCTCCAATTTAAATTTTCCCACCATACCCTAGTTTGCTCCCTTGCCGCTAGGGCAACCAACATCACTTCCACCACCGCCATTACTCAGTATGCCGGAACTAGCCACCTGAGGAAGCTAGCCTAAGCAAGCGAAATGTTGTGCAACTGTGCACTCACACTACGATGTGTTCATCCTTTCGTGTGTGTTTCACTATCAATAAGTACCAGCCTAAGAGTACCTCAACCCTGTATTTATTTAATTGGTTAACATAGCAGCCAAAAGTCTTCTTCGCAAACATTTTTTTTCATCAGGCATTAATAAAATAAACTCATGTTAACTAATACCTAACAGAGGACAAAAATACACAACCACAATATGAAGCTCATAAATATCTGTAAGCGTTTGTTGCCTCTTGAGTTTTACACAGAAAGTATCGAAGTAATGGCCAACCAAGTGTTAACTGATATCAGCATGAGACAGGGGGCGGCACAAGGTAGGTAATTCAGCCAGTGATCTTTCCTCTAAACGACGAGTGGTGGTCGAACTTGGGCCAGGTATGGTCAATGGTGTTTTTGGAGGGACTGATAATTTCACTTTGTGTAGCTAGGCTAATGCCACTCACCTAGAAGCACCTAGAAAGAGTGTTTTGAGTAGGTGTTACTTCTATGCAGAGATTCTGGCAGGAGGGTGCCACTTGTTCAGCAGTTTCTGTAATGACCCTGTCTTAGGGTATGGTGGTGTCTTTCAATGGGCTTATTAGGGGGTGGTGCGGGACCTTCGCATTTCTAGCAGGATTTTGCACAGGTCAGCTTTTGTTGGCAAAGTCTGTTTAAAGAAGAATGCAAAGTGCAAAGCTCTGGTAGGGTGGGGGCTTCGCCCTCAAGAGATAAGGCAGGAAGTATGACTCTGCTTAGGTCTGCTTGTAGAGGATGGCACTGACCAAGTGTCAGTAAGGCTGCCTGCCTTTTCACTTCTTCCTGATCATTGATATTGTGGTGGTTCTCACTACACTGACTCTCGGGATGAGACATTAAAGAATATTACAAGAAAATAAGTTTTAACCACTATATTGAAGCTTTTGTACAGACGATATATAAAAGTCACTGGTTGGTTCACACAAGTTCGGTTACACAAGTCACTGGAAGATCAAAAGCCTGTTTGTACACAGATTTCTCCTGATTTCTCAAATTATTTACAATTTCCTCAATTTATACAGTTTCCAATGATTATCAATTTATCACGTCTCAGAAATTAACACTTTCACTGATTGAAAATTTACTGACTTTTATAGTTGAATACTCGCTGATGTGGCAAACAGCACTACTGGATTACCTGGTTTCGCTCTCACATGGCTTAGAGGAACTTCCCTTAGATAAACTATACTTCCGGTGTACTACTTCTGGAATACTGCGCGCAGAACCTGAGTCCATCTGGAATGAATATGGCATGTGCGGGTCAGGTTCATGGTGTCGCCACTGAGCACTATTTGACACTCAGGTAGGAAAAAGTTCAAGAGTTTTGGGTTGGGTAAAAGGAATCCACCATCAGGTGAATTGTAGGATAGGTATTGCAGAGGGCACATCCTGGACATCAACCCTCTGTAACTGACTGTTTTGTATGGGGATGGGGTACATCAAAGACATCAACCGCAGCGTGTATGGTAGGAAGATGGGTAAGGTAAGGATTATCTGTTAGCACTTCACGGACAGCAACCAACAAATCAGAGAAGAGTGAATGTGCACCTTTTAGGTGTCACCGTTCACAAGGGCAAGTGCCAAGGAGACTTGGAGGTTAGGTCGATCTCCTGACGACTGACTACGCAGGGCTGAAGGCCCCCCGCTTTCAAACCCGAATCCTTAGGTCGAGCAGAGCGGAAGGCCTCCCGAGCAGGTGGTGATAACGTGACTTGGAGGAGAGAGATGATGAGCCTTAGGCAGGGAGGCCAACTACGCTGCATAAAACTTTGCAGCGTAAGCGCGCGAGGCAATGCAAAAACCGCCAACTAATACACTTGATGCCGTAAAAGTGAAATAATAAATAATTTATGTCAAATAAATTAACTAGGATACATAAAACGACATACTGAATACAAAAATATGTTTAACGACATATATAAAAATTAACAAGTAAAAGACGATTGGTAATAGCGGCACATGGACGTGGTTTATTTACAAATTACATTAACACTGTATAAACATGAGGTGAAACATAGTCAAAGGTTATGAATGCCAACAAAGTTTAGTATCAAGCTGTTTTAAGGTAAGCAAATTCCTAACTCTACTTTTTGTGAAGGTAAAAGCAAATCTGCAGCGGAACATAAATAGTAAAAATATAATAGGCATGAACAAAATGCGTCAATTCTCCCCTGCTGTGGAAGAGTGAGGCCCAGATTTGTAAAATCTAGGAAGAGATAGACACAAGGGGCGCTGGGTTTTCCTAGCCATACCTAAAGCTTGATTTCCCCAGCTAGCTGTACATCGAGATAGGAAAGAGTACTTATGCTACTTTAAGTATTACATATAAAGATTTCTGGTAGCAAGAGTCTCTTTGGTCTTCTGGGTGGAGACATCTCACCCAGCGTTGGCCACTGATATAGTCGTGGTTGGGTGCCCTCCAAGGGGTCTCTCTGTAGTGTCCCTCTTGGGTTTGTGGATTGCCCCTGCAGGAGTGCCAGAGCAGCTGGCGCTTTGTGAGCGGCTCTGGATCGGGCTACACAGGTCTGCCGATGAGCAAGCCAGATGGGGGTGCTATGGGAAGGAACCTCGGTGGCCGGCTTGCTGGGAGATACCTCCTGGAAAGCTCAGCTGGTGGTGGGCAGAGCCCCTGGTAGAGGATGGCTGTCAAGTGTTCCTCCTGGATATGGGTGGTGGCTGTCAGCCTGACAGATGGGAGCCGGAGTGGCTCGGGTCTGTGGAACACAGTCTACCGCTGCTCGGTTTCTGAGGCAGTGCGGGATATAGGGGTGGTGCCGGATCCTGGAGTGGAGACCTCAAGTCTGCGGTACGAGGTTCGACGGTCTTGGAGGGTGAGCTGGGCTAGCACGCCTTCCTTGGCTATCGTTGTGATTCAACGCTTTACGTACATTTTACTACAAGGTCTGTGCAAATTACGAGCTCTCCGGAACGCAATGTGTACTACCTGAGTATCTTGAGAGCGGCCATGTATGAGCCATTGTGAAGTCAGACCTTTTGCCTCGTTTGAAACTCACGCCCGCCTTCGTCGGCCGTCGGCCCAGTTCCGGCGTCTTAGGAACTGTTCGTCGCCTCCCCTCCTCTCGTGCCTGGCAACCCCCTTATTTTCCCCCACCCAGCACCTGGTCCTCTGTCGTCAGGCTCCGGGCAGTCCCGGTCCCGCAGTTGCTTTGGAAAAGTCGCCTCTTCCTCTTTGCCAATTCGACTCTCGACCAGCTTGCATGTTCTTTTGGTAAGTTTACGTTAATTTCCTTCAGTTGGTTCTCTTGCCTTGATAGTTCGCCTTCACTTCAGTCTGTGTTAGTTTGCTTTTGTTTTCTTTCCTTTAATTGATATTCACCCTCAGCAGAATGTCCACATGACAAGAGGGAAAGATGTATTAAGGGCTTGTTCCCGAGTTTTTTTCAGACTGGTGCCAATAACTCAAATATTTTTTAACCAAAAGTTTTGAAAAAAATTTGAATCAATGTGCAATCACACGATGCACAATATTATGGACGTGTTTTTTAAAATAATGTACCATTCGCCAGCAAAAAAATAATTTCCTTCATTTTTGCTTATTTTCACGACGTAAAACGTGGTACTTTGGGTAATGAAATCTAAAAAACTGTTCAGTATAATTCTACAAAAAATTCAGCTACAAATTATAACATATAAGTGTCAAAACTGTGCAGCAAAATTTTGATATGAGTATTAGGTAGCAAAAAAAAAAATTTTCAAAATCACTGCAAAACTCTGTAACAAGGCCTTAATTTTGGTATGTAATTTGTAATTTTCACTTCATTGTTTTGACTGATAACTGGTACCTTAATTGGTCTTATATGTAATTTAACTTGCTCTGATTTTGTAGCAGTGCATGCTTGAACACCTATAAACTTTGTTGAATAATACACGCATCGCATCTGCGAGAGTTTATATTGTTGTTTCTCTCATAGTTTGGCATTCAACTTGTGTTGTTTAAGTGTATTAATGTAGGTCAGGTGTTGTTTGAGTACCCCTACTCGGGTCAGACTCGTTTGGCTGTGTGTGTTTAGTTTGCCCCGTTTGTGTGGTGAGTACGTGGGCACAATTCCTACGTGACTCTGCTCAGTTCGATTCCCGATTTGGGGTTATGTTTGACCTGTTTTGCTGACTTATTATTTTGTGTGTGCAACCCCATGGTGAGAGAGCAAATTTCGCAGTGCGGTGTGCGTTAGTTGTTCGTTTCAGGATGCGTGCTTGTATCGTTTGTCTTAACTTCGGTGATGATGACCTGTATGGGTGATAGCGATTTTGTATTTCATTTAGGATAACTTGAACTACGCCAATATTTACATGAATCTGGTGTAGAGTTTGTGGATTGTGAGGATGTAACGGCATTGCCTATGTTAATTCACTTGGGCGGTTTGCAATTTGCATTTTAGAGATATGGGGTCCGTTGGTAAGGTGACAGCTTCACAACCTTGTTAATGGGGCGGGTGAATGCGATCAACGTTTTGCAAGTTGTGCAACCTGATGATGTGTTGCGTTTTCTGGTCGCGGTTCATCGCGTGTTTCGTAGTCAGCAACACGTCAACGATGGGCATTCCCTTTTGATGTGTTTGTCATCTACAGTTGAAGGGCACGCTGCGACTATTTTGGGAGACGTTTTACGGGCCGACAACGGTTATGATGTATTTAAGGCGCGCATGTTGGAGCACGCCGGTCCTTCTCGTACGTGGTCGCTGATGAAGAAACAATATGTATATCATTTTCACTGTCCCGAGGAATCCGTGTCTTCATATATTCAGGATGTCAAATGTTTTGCCTGTGCTATGAATCTGAAGCTGGCTGAGAGCAAGCTAGTGGACTCTATTGTTGATCTTCTTCTGCCCACTGCTCATTTCTATAGGTTTGTTTGTAGCCGGGCCAATACCTTTGAGGAGCTCATGATTTTGAGGCTTGTGACTGAGCGCAAGCTACAATTTGAACATGAATTTCATTGTTATGTGCCTTCAGTGCAGAGTACTGTAATAGGCAGAAATTAACGTTAGGTGTTTTGCGCCCTTTGTTACAACCCTTCCCGCATGTGCAGGCGCACATTTCACCTTTTTGGCTTCGCCCAGTGTATCAGGTATGCAGTCTGACTGCGTAGGATTTGGACATATGTCTACAGCTTGCATATTCCCTAGAACGCCCATGTTTGTTTTAGGAGTAAGAAACTTGGGCATCTACGTGCTACATGTCCGGGAAACTGAGTGTTGCTCTCCTTAAGCGTGCGAAGAATGGCAAACACAGTGATTTCTACGTAGCACGTACCGACTGTTTTGTTGGCTTGTTGCGTCATGGCGAGGAGCGTGCTGCGGTAGTGGCCACTGGCGCATCGTATTCCTTCGTGCGTGGTAGTTTTTTTGTCTTATCTGCTTCATGAAAATCCCTTTCTGTCCACCCGCATTTCTGAAGTGTCATTTATGATGGTGTGCGTGGCCAATGGTGGAATTGTGCATTCTCGATCCGTGCTGTTGCACATGAAAATCTGAAGATTTTCGCTGCCGTTTCAATTTTGGATTTTTGAAGATCTGATAGCTGATGTGGTTTTAGGTTTTGACTTTTTTAGCCACGTTCGTTCTGTGGTAGACGTGCATACTCGTCGGCTAATATTCAAGTTTTCCCCAGAGTATGTGTGTCCCTTAATATCTAATGTCAGTCGTGTGTCCACTCCTAAGGGTCGGGTAGCTACTGTGGCTTCTTCTGACGTTTTGGCAGTGCAGTCATTGCTGGATGAGTTCAGCACTGTGATAACGCCGCGCATCGGTTGTTGTGATGTTCTGCCATATCGGTTTGCTGTTACAGTGTGCCATTTTATTCCTATAATTCCCCAAAACTGGATATTTTGCGTGGAGTTGTTGACAAATGTTGCGAGAGGACGCGATATCGTCATCTACGTCGGATTACACCTGTCCGGCCTTCTCTGTTAAGAAAGGTGGCAGAGGGCATCACATAGTCACTGATATGACCAAGGATTTGGACCCATTTCTGGCCCCTACGGTTGATTCTGCACTTCAACACCTAGTCAAGACTAAGGTGTTTTCTATAATTAATCTGAATTCTAGATTTCACTAATGCTTGTTGCACCCCGATTGCCGGAAGTATACTGCTTTCCGTACTCAGTGGGTGCAGTTGGAATTAAATCACATTCCCAGGGGGCATGCTTTGGGACCCAGGTCCTATCTCGTGTGCTCGACCATGTGGTAGTCGATATTAAATTTAAATACGTGTACAATTACATGGATGATATTATTGTATACAGTGATTCGTTCAGTGTTCCTCTATGTGATTTGCATGATGTTTTGATCCGTTTGAGAACAGCCGGTCTCACTGTCAATCCTTCCAAAGTTACATGGGCCACCTCTTCAGTTAATTTTCTGGGATACAATGTGTCCAATGGGCAGTTGATGATGGATCATAGCTGAATTCGGCCCATTTTGATTTGCTGCACCCTACGAACGTTAAGGGCATCTCTAGGTTTATTGGTCTGTTGGCCTATTATGCCCGGTTTGTCCCTCGTTTTGCCGAACTAGCAGGACCACTTAATCACCTGAAGCGCAAGGATACACCATTTGTTTGGGGTGATGCAAGAGAGCAACTATAAAGCTCTAAAAGCAGGTTTGGCCACGGCTAAGGCTTTACATTTGGCAGATTTTGATCTGTGCTTTGTGCTACACGTTGATGCTTCCAGTGTTGCCTTAGGTGCGACTCTCGGTCAATGGCGAGACGGCAAGGTGTCATATTTAAAATGTAATAATTAAGTCAGAATCAAACCTTATTAATAAAATAACAACAAAGAAACCGGTAGCCTTTGCCAATCGGACCTCGTTTGATTCCGAACGTAAACTTAGTGCCTTTGAGAAGAAGGTGCTGGTGTGTGTGTGTGGGGAATGACCAAATTTGAAACGTTTCTTA